>VZRF01010901.1:971020-1010045 GCA_013396875.1 Vireo altiloquus
TATAATATAATATAATATGTTACTCTAAAGGAGGAAGGCTCAGTCTGAAACCACTGTTCTCTTCTAAAGCATTTCCCTCCAAAGCAGCTGCTCAAGCATGGCCCTTGTTGCAGGCTTAACACCCTTAACAGTTACTGCAGAGCCATGAACTTTGAATATAACTGAGAATTTAAAAGTACAAATACCTGCTCAGAAATAGGAAACCTTGCCCAAATAATTTGTTTGCATAGTTTGTTGGTTTTTAAGTGGGATCCTGGTCTCATAAGGTTATCTGGGGATAGAAGCAGATCCTTCAAAAGATGAAGGTTTTGTTGCAACCAAAACAGATGGAGACACACAGCCTACTGAAGCAGCAGCTGGAAAAGGCAGCTGGTTCATTTGAAGCAGGCAGCAGCTCTGCTGGGTTTAGGTAGTCTTGTTAGCAAACTGGAACTGGAGCGGAGATTGCTCAGGATGTGCTGATGAATGTGCTATTCTGCTGCCTCTGCAGCTGAGAAAAACACAGGCTGTTCAGGGAGCATCCCTCCTGACACTGGCTTAGGAGCAAAGTGTACAAGATTTTGAATAAGAAAATGAAGCTGCTATCAGCATATCAAATTAAAAAGTTAAAGCAAAGAATATGGCCATAGAGAAAAAAACAACCCTTCTTTTTCTTAGTTTCGTGTAACAGATGACTATGTAGAAAAATATTTTAAGATGACACCTTCTGGTTAGTTTTATACCACTGACCTGCTGATTGCCAAGAATCCCATCCATGGTGCATCTGCTTCTATGAAAAGTTCCTGTGCAGCCACAAGCTCTGCATGATCACTAAGGAAGAGAATCCTAGGAGGCGAAAAAACCAACAAAACCCAGCAAACCAAAAGGTGCTGGAGAGACACACAAGCAACTTCCACAGATATTGATGTATTTCATAGAAAGGCAATGGGAGTTTTTTCTTACGGAGTAGATTCTTCTTAGCCAATAACCTCTTATTGTTGAAGTGTTCCCATCAAGGCTGGACTCGAAAGGATGGTCACTGCCTGAACAGATGCAGTGAACAGATTCTAACTATAACAAGCCCTTGAAAACCTATACAGGTGAAGAGAAAAATGCCAATAATATCTATCAATAGCAATTGCTCTATCATTTGTCATTTACCATAGTGTCACCTCTCAGAAAAACAGCATGGATCAGTCATGATCAATGTAGGGGCTAACACCTTTGAGTATTTGAGAAATGTTACACCCTTTTCACCTTGAAATTTTCAAAAAAATTCTTCACCCTGTCCATGGAATAAATAAAGCTATTGGTGCATCAGAGAAAATCTGAAGGTAGACTGGTGGAAGAAAACTCATTAATCTCTACGATGAGATGACAAGTTCACCACATAGCTAGAAGTGCAGCACCTATGTTTCCACTCCATTTCAATTATATTCTTTGTACAAATAATAAAACTCAAAGGATGAGTAACAAATTTTAATACAGATTTTTTTATCGTCCTTCTTGCAAGAAAGATGAAAAATTAATTTGATTAATCTACACTATGTCCCATCAGACAGACATGGATGAGGGAGTATTCACAGGAACATCAGGCATCTAATTCAAGTTCCAGTGTTCAAAGCCAAGGTCACTCTAGATAGCCTTTCAGAAGCACAGACCCCAAATGTTGGTGTCTTGATTAACCCTGGGAGGCAGCTACTTTACAAACTCAGCAGAGCCTGGTTAATTTACACCAATACCCCTGCAGAGCAACAAATGAAAAGACATGTAATTCACTTAAAATTTAGACTGGGATGTGAAGCTGCATGAAAAAACACAGAAGAGTCTCATTGATTTCTATAAATCTCAGATCACTTTCTTCTTCTGACCATCTCTTAAATATTTCACGATCGAGACCAAACAAATATTCTACTGAAATCTGGGTTTTGACTCTCATAGACAGCATACACAGGTTGTTGTGGTGACAATTTGAAAGCTACGAAAATGAAGAGCAATGACAGAAGCTGTTTTATTCATGACACAATAAATACACACACATTGAAATCCTTGAATTTCTTGGTTGAAAGGTCAAAACTGTAGTGAAAGGCTTAGGCAGAAAACATTAATTTTTTTTATAAACAGGATGAGGTCACTTGGAACATGGAAGGAAGTCTAAATGAAATCACAGGTTAAATCAAAACGCTAATATTAACAGCTGAAGGAATATAAAAGGGGATGGAATTTCCATTCCTGAACTGGCACTGAAGGCTGGTTCAATGACTATAAAATCCAGTGCAAATCTAAGAGCAAAACAAACCCCCTGACAATAATTACCAGGTCCTGCTATTAGCAAGAATAGGCCATTTTTATTATTACAGATGTACCCAGCAGAAATGTTATTATCCATTAAAGTCCCCTATTATTCTGCTGTCAGTTACCATCTGTTAATGAAGTCTTCATGATCTGACAGCTCATTCTTTAATTGTCACCCTGTGCCAGTCTCTGGTTCCCAGCCACACTGTAAGCTGAGCCTTCATATATTATACATATCATGTGCTGTGTTTTCCAGGCTTTCACCTCTGACATGTTTATCTCACCCCTAAGTGACATCCTGCTACGCAGCCAGTCCATGGCTTCAGAGAATCCCTTGTGGACTGATAAATTACAGACTTCTGTGCTATTCTGACAGTGTGGAAGAGTATCCTTATGATCAAGCATTTCTTTCATTTATAATTCTGAAATTTGCAAGTCTCCGGTGAGACACTCGAACATTTGCCATTAAGAGGTAATTAATGCCAATTATCCTGCCATTCCTTGACTCTCTCTCAAGAGTAGTTTTTAAGTTTCCTCAGACACTAGCTCTGTAACTCTGTTAAATGTACCCTTTCACAAAATTGTATTTTTTCCCCTCAAGAAGAGACTGCTCATACCTAGAAACCAGTACAACTACATTTACGTTGTAACACCTCCTATGCACTCTGATGCCTCCCAGATGCTCCTCTCCCCATGTGACATTCCCACCACTACACAGAGGGAGGAGCTTTGGGTGTCACACTGTGTGTGGCATTTTAAGGTCCACAAGCATGCAGCACAGCGAGAGGGAAGCCACAAAAACTAGCCAAAAGGAAACTCTCAAAGAAACAGATTTTAATTACTTCTTTTCTCAACTTTAGATGGCAAAATCTCCTCCGCAAAGAGTCGTGTATATACTGGAATTCTACAACTAGAGCATTCTCCTGGGGAGAATAAAAAAAAGGCCAGGGGTTATTCATCAAAAAACAAAGCACGTGTCCAAATAAATAGGTTGCAATTCC
This sequence comes from Vireo altiloquus, assembly GCA_013396875.1. Taxonomy (NCBI): domain Eukaryota; kingdom Metazoa; phylum Chordata; class Aves; order Passeriformes; family Vireonidae; genus Vireo; species Vireo altiloquus. Next base: position 974,296 of record VZRF01010901.1, read on the forward strand.
CTCTTCTTCCTGCAATAGCTGTCACTGCAGCACCTCTAGAGATGCGGGGAACTCAAGTTCAATTTTCTCCTCAGTTTTTCAGCTTCCATCCCGAACACGTGAATGAAGAGAGGGCTAAATGGTTCTACTTCTGCCACATCACAGAAGGATACATGATCCTAAGAGATGTTGCAATATAACCAAATTTCACCTAAGTAACTCAAACGCTTTGTCTTTTCAGCTTTGAATGGTCTGACATCAGGCCAGGTCTGTGCACTGCCTTCCAACACAAATGGCTAATTCTGATACTCTCTTTTGAATTTCAGAAACTGTTTCTCATATATTAGTACCTTATGAATGAGTGTTTTCAGAATTGATGTTCATTCATTATTTAATCTTGCATTGTCCTGCTAGATGCAGGCTGCTCTCAACAGCAAACCCCTAATTATGTTTCCCTTTGATGCATGTATCCATCATCTGGCTCTGCTTATGATCAAGGCAGAGATTGTGAAAACCATGGGCTAACATAAGAACATCCAAACCAGAGCAGGCCTAGTGACTTAAACCCTGTCTCCCACAGAAAACTTTGCTTGGAAAAGCAATGAAAACAAAGCAATCACATTATAAAACTTCCCCAGAACACCCTCCTGTCTCCAAGGATTTGCAGCACAGGGAATTCTTGAGAATTGCAAGTTTGTATTTAATTACTCTCAATGGATGAATTATGGTCAGAATTTACATGAACTTTCAGTATCCACTATGCCCAATGACTTCTGATACAGAAAAAATATTGTAAATCTGTGCTTATTATCAGCTTGCTATGAAAACACCTTCCTGGCTGGGGCCAGAGGAGATACAGAGGGCAGGTGTCCTTCCATCTTATTCCTGGGGAATGGTGGACCAGGCAGCCATGCCTCCAGTTAATTCCTGGCAATGCCATCTATTGGTGGAAAAGAAGGTGGTGTGCAAACACATTCAAATGCCAGAAACACTGCTGGCCTAGAACTTGAGTATCACTCTGGGTAGAATTGCCAGATTAGCAAGATTATGTATCTGGACATTAGCAGTGCAAACGAAAAAGGTGACAAGCCAGGGGGAAAAGGAACTTTTCCAAGGATTAAGGAAGAAGGAACTAAAAATGTGAAATAAGCCACAGCCTGGGTATCTCTGATTTTTGCGAAAATGCTCTCATCACCAATACATTGTTAAGAGATATTTTTGGATGCCTGTCCAGCTCTCGCTGAGTGAGAACATTTGGTCCTCTGTAATGTACTTGCAGCCAAGAGACAAAACTGTGATGACATCCTTTGATGCTGGCAACCTAAATGAAATTGCCTAAGTGAAATACTGATGTATGAAGTACCCAGGATGGGAAGCACACCAATGCCAAACACGCCAGACTGCTGCACTGGTAATACAGGGTACCAGGAATAACAGGTGAAACTGCTGTTGAATGAATCCAGAAGGAGCAAAAGGAAATAAAGCTATTTGTAGTGCCTATATTTTGTTACCATGCTTCTCTGTGCTAATAAAATTCTGGTGTAACCTTAAGGCAATTGCCTATGGGATGACTATTTCTATTTATTGCAGCCTAATTATCCAAACCCAACAGTCAAATCATATGTCAAATCTCTTATCTGTATTCATCAAAATCACAAGTCCTACTTCTTGACAAATTTTTATTAAAACAAGCCAGACTTCAAGGGGGTCTCAGGCTTGTGATGTTTGGGTGAATTCCCACAGCGTGAGACATGGCAGTCATGGCCTCCCCTGAAGTGCCCAACACAGAGCAGACCCCAATCACCCCAGCCTGGCTCTTCCTACCTCCCTGATTCTGCCTCTTTTCCACATGTGAGCACAATGGCACTTCATTACGCAGCAAGTCACACTAGAAGAGGAGGGAAACCATTTTCTTGATGTCTGAGCAAGTGATGATGTCACTCACCAAAAACCAAAGGGGCTGCAGTCTTTCTTTGTTTTAGAGCCATTCCCTTCCAAGTGCCTTAAAACCAGGCTGGCATAACTCCAACCAGCTGCTGCTACTGATACCTACACCAAAGATCACTATCCCACAGACACATCATTCCCAGGACTAACTTCTAGGGGATGTTTCCTTACCAAGTTAAAAACCTCCTCAGTAATTGGTACGAGGCACACACCAAAGAGTTGACTTTTCCCTGCATGTGTGGGAACAAGTAGAAAATGTGAACTGGATCGCATGAAGGAAGAGTTCTACAAAACATTAAAAAAAGATGAAGGGAATCAGTACGCAAGCAAAATCCTGGCTGGCAAAGGGTACAAGGCTAATAGGAAATGCTCATGGCAGAATTTAGTTTTCCCCATTCATTTAACTAGGATCAGCTCCAATAGCAGGATTTGATTTCCCAGGTGATAAAGCCTTATATGCATTTTCTCAGAGAGTCTAAAAATCATTCCTCTTTTCCTGGCCAAAATAACAGTCACTTACAGCAAGAGGATAGTTGACAACAACCTCTAAATATTAAATGGGGCTATTAACAAGCAAATATTTTCTCAAAATTTGCAAAACTACTAATGCATAATTTCTTTTAAAGAAGTGAAGGTTCCAGCTATGGCATCCCACTCTTGAAATCTGCAACAATTGCCCATCAGTTCACTACAGAGCAAAGCTTCAGTAAAGCTTTGGTACCAGAGAGCTGGTGGCACACCGAGAAAACTGCCCTGCATGTGAAATCTGATAAGTATCTCTGTAAAGAACAACAAGGAGAACATTATGTACCCTGTGCTATTTGGCAAAAGGCACAATGATTCAGCCTTGGGTTCAGATTCAGGCAAAGACCAAATGTAAATGTATTTATTACTTCATTTAACTGTCCTGCAAAGAAGATACCAGCAGAGAAGGTGTTCAGCATCCTGTGGCCCAACAGGCTCTACAGCCAGCTGGAGTGTAACCCCTCTCCAAGTGGCTTCCCAAGTCTTTTTGGAAGCTGATTTTGGCCTGTTCTGGGAAAAGTGTTCATCTGTCTGCAGTGTGAGAAAATCATTCTGTTTTTCTGTCATTGCTCTGGATATACTCACCCACATATGCTTGAGTCATGGGAAATGGCACGATTTAGCTCTCAGAAATTACTGAAGGATGTCTTTGAAAGTGAAAACAATTATCAGGAAATCACAGGAAACAAAAGTTAAAATTTTAGAACACATCAGTATTGATATGCCTTGGAAAACAACACTACATTGTTCATTGTTTTCTTGGGCTATTGTCATCCTCTTTACTAACTCTAATAATTTATGTTTCTTGCTCTGAGGATTAGAGAAAGATAAATAATGAAATATGTTTTTAGAAAAAGACTACTCACAGGACATTAAAAAATCCTTTTTCAGGGTTAAAGAAAATTCTTGAAGTCTGCATTTTAAAACCTGCTGTTCTGAGAGTGCTACCCACCTAATGCACTCTTGGATCTGCTGTCTGCAAGGTCTCTGGACAGCACTAGCATAGTCTTCAACAATAAGTCTCCAAAATGCAGATTTATGGACTGGTGGTTCATATTTTCAGGAACAGAGTTTTGTTAAGACATCGCCCTTGCCAAAGCAGCAATAATAAAGGAGCATTAAAAGGCAGTTAAGGTAATTATGGGACTTACTGAGAATCTCCAAATCTGACAGGTGTAACACTACAAAAGCTACTTCACATAAAGAACACAAGCTTACCTGCTGCAAACTCACTGAGCTGATGTAAAATTACTTTACATCAGAGGAGTTACAGGGTATAGCAATGATTCATGAAAGAATAAATTCTCCCATATTTTCCTGGTGTTTGAGGTATTTATTTTTTCTCTTTTGAGTCTCTTGGCTGACTCTTTCTTGTATATACCACAACACAGTCAGAGAGCAGTAAAATCACAAACTTGGATCTTGTCCAAACTGAAGTGAATGGAAAACTGCCAATTGGGCTCAAAGGGTAGAGAAAATGAGTCCCCAAACTAGGGGTTAATAATTATCACTGTGGTAACAAGCTTCATTCTTCCTTTCAGTTTTGTTTTGATAGCTTTACTTATTTGCTTTAGGGAGATAATGATATGGGGCCATGTAAAAAGAGTATTTTGCTCACACGCATTAGATATGCAGATGCCATTTCTGTATCTGGACTGCCTGTATCATAAGCAGTGTAAATTGCAAAATATCCTCAGTGGAGCTCCTGATTTACAGGGATTAACTGGCCTGGAATTTGTACTTCCAGCATTGACAAAGGCTTGATCTTTTCCCCTGAGAAGGCCAGTCCATTGTTACCCTGAGAACACATGCTCCACCTCAGACAAATAATAGAGAAGTTATTCAGCTGCTCTTGTTCTCTTACCTGATGCCCATTGGAATAGCTCTCTTTAGAAAGCTGCTGTAATTGCTTCTAAACTTGTTATTTCAAACTGCTGATTTATGCAAATCTTTTGTAAAAGAGGAGTTTACCACATTGAAACATTGGCTGAATTAAGGGAAGATTATGCATTGGTTTTGAGCAAGTTCTATTGTCTTTTAGTGATACAGGGGCCCTACCGAAGGCAGCAAATCCCAAAGTGCTTATAGCCTCCACGGAATTCTCCGGGAAAGGGAGGCAAAGCCCATCCCTGAATGGCCATGTGTTTTAAGGCAGACGAAGATCCAGTGGGCCAAATCAGGAGAGTAGAGGTAAAGCTGTATTTCCTCTTCTGAATTATCCTTCAAAGTCAACAAACCTCAGCTGTCTGAGCAGCTCTTTCAGGGGTCACTGTGTCCCCTCGTGCTCCCCAGGCCGCCTCAGTCATCCTGCCAGCAGCCGAGGGAGGCCCTGGCCCTTTCCTGTCTGCTCCTGTTTGGTTTTTGGAACACATCTGTGGTAAAACTGGCTCCCTGACATCACTGCTACAATGCACTTTAAACACTGCTCAAGTCCACTGCCAGTTTTAAAAAGAGACGTCTCAGAAATACCTCATTCCTGCAAATTTTGTGAAAACGAGTAGGCAAGCAGAGCACTGAGCCCTTGTTCGCGCTGTCTCGGAGAGAAAGGCTGAGGCGGCGGCAGGCAGAGCTCAGCATCCAGAGGATGGATGCCCTGAGGGCGACAGGGCAGAGCCCGCCAGGAATGGCAGAGGGCAGAGACCGAGAGCCCCGAGGGCCATGGGGACGAGGTGAGGTACAGCGTAGGGAACGAGCCGCAGGAACAGGGCACGCAACAGAGGCTGCCCCGGCTGGGAGCGTCACCGCCGGGCTGAGGAGGGGCGGGCAGCGGGCACGGGGAGCTCCCGCCCAGCCCCAGAGCCCCGGGCTTCAGCCGCGGGCGGGAGTTTGGCGGCGCAGTCCCCTCTCCCCAGCGCCGCCACACTCCCCGGACTCCCGAAAGTTCTGCCGAACCCCCGCCGTCCTCAGCGGCATTGGACTGGGCTGGACAGGGCAGGGCTGCACCGCCCGGCCCCTCGCTCCGCCCGGGGGCTGAGCGGGGCGGTGCTACAGCCGAGAGCCGGGTCCGGGCAGCGCCCCGGGCTTTCCACCGGCACCATGGGCCGGGACGGGCCGTGGCTCAACCTGTCCGGCAGCGCCTGTGCGCCGGGGGGGCCCTTCCCCGCCGGCACCGCCGCGCTGCTGGCCGCGCTCATGGGGCTGCTGGTGCTGGCCACGGTGCTGGGCAATGCCCTGGTCATTCTGGCGTTCGTGGTGGACCGGAGCCTCCGCACGCAGGGAAACTTCTTCTTCCTGAACCTGGCCGTCGCCGACCTGCTGGTGGGTGAGTGCCGGGGCGCCGCGGGGAGGGGGCTGCGCTCCGCCTGTGTCACCGCCGAGCTCTGTCCGCAGGCGGCTTCTGCATCCCCCTCTACATCCCCTACGTGCTGACGGGCGAGTGGAGGCTCGGCAGGGGCTTGTGTAAGCTGTGGCTGGTGGTGGACTACCTGGTGTGCACCGCCTCCGTCTTCAACATCGTCCTCATCAGCTTCGACAGGTTCATCTGTGTCACCAGAGCGGTAAGGGCTGGGCAAGGGATGCCAGCGGGGGCGGCAGGGGCTCCAGGGCTGCCCGTCCAGGCAGGGTGGTTTGCTTAGGGCGCCTGGCTCTCAATGCCCTTGACCCTCTCTCAAACAGCACATGAGACAGGGGCGATCGAGGCAGCTCCCCTCAGTCCTGGAAATAGGTCTGGGAGTGATCGGCTTTGCCAGAAAATGCATTTCCTTCCACTTTTACAGTGGAAGGAGGTACTCTGCTTTAGGAACAGGCACAGGCTGCGTCTGCAGAGGGAACAAGGTGTATTATTTCCTCCCCAGCTGAATCTTGAATAAGCTTTAAAAGTATTGCCCAGCTGAACCAGAGCTGCTCCCTCAGGACGCGGCTCTGCCCCTCTTGGCAGCTGATAGCCCACAGCAGCCGAACCACAGCCCAGCTGTGGCACAAGGCAGAGATCTCCTTGCGGTAGGTATCAAACTGTCGGGGGACTTCCATGTGTACAGCTGTGTATGGGTCAAGTGGCAGATTATAAATTAACATCTTTCACAGGATGCAAATGCTATTTCAATATACTCTAGAGACACAGAAATAGCTCAAGCCATGCCTGCAGCTTGCCAGTTATTAAGAAAGGAAGATTAGACTTTACACTTCATTTTCACCTAGACCATAATGCCTCAAAGTATTTCGGATGATGTCAAAATAACACGTTTTACCTGTTAATAGGTTTCACACTTCTTGGTTATGTTCCACCCACATTTTCTTAAAATGCTCATTTAGTTTTGTTGCTCATTGTAAACCCCAAACAGGAAAAAGAGAGGCTGCAGAATCAATTCAGTAGTTTATAGGCACCTTGGTGTTTTACCAACTTCTTTTTGAAGAGGGAGAAATGAACAGATTAATTCTTAAACAGTCAACACTCAGAATTCCTTTATTTTCTAGGTTCTGAATTAGCCATGAATTTTTCTTTCATAAACCAATCTCTCATGACTATGCACATAGTATAAATATATAAACTAGATGGTTTCAGAAACAGAAATGGAAACTGGTCATAATAAATGAAAAAAATCATCCACTTTAAAATACTTCAAATTAATCCCTCATATAAAAAATCCCTCCCCAAGCAAGAGTACAGAAAATGACTGTTGAGTTAGGGCAGTATGAGAACATATGAACAGGAATATCTAAAGTTCCAAATTATTCTCCTTCTCAATAAATATGGTAACTTCCTCCAAGACTTCCCCTAAAATCATTAGTATTTTTGTTAAGGACTCCAAAATCAGACCCAATTCAGACACACTCAGGTTTCCTCAGCTCTGTGGCTCCTCTACCAGAACAGCACTGGCTGTGGACATCACAGCCCACATATGGGGGCAGTAAACTTGAATTCTGTAAAGAATTTCAGGCTGAGGATTTCACATTCCAAACACTATGCGGTAACACCATGGAGACACGAAGGGTGAATTCCAAGCCACTGCTTGAGTCCAGTACCCCAGGGACAAATATTCCAGGGAATCAGAATAGGGAAGTAGATGATCTTGACTTTAAGATTCTGATGAATTCTGTTGCTCATATGGCTTACTGTGTCATTATTACTGACACACTGTTTTTGCACCTTAGCTTCTCTATTTTCCAAATAATGGAAATCAGTTATTCTTCTGTAAAGTACGTTGCAGACCACAATTCCAACTATACACTTCAACTGCAAATAGGAATTCTGCAAGTACTTAATGAAAGAATAAAATTAAGTATACCAAACAGAAAAAGATGTTATTTTTTTGTGTGTGTGATTTTCACAATAAGAAGTCTCTCTACAAAGTAGAAAGAAAAGAACTTGCATGATGTTCTGTGAATTCAAACCCTTTTATGTATTTCAAAATATTTAAAAATTCCAAATAAAGGGTCACTTTCCCAACCATTCTGTAAACAGGTATCACAGCTAATGCAATTAAATATGGAGCAACTGGTGACAACCAATTCTAGGAAGTGCAGTGGTTATTTGCTTTGAAGGAGACTTGGTTTTCTAGCTTTTAAGATCCAATGCACATTCTCCAGTCACCTTGATAAGGTTTCTTGGAAGGCATATTTCAGAGATAACTTTTCTGTGGTACCAGTAAGCTTGGTACAATCCTCATCCCAAAACCAGTCTCTCACCAACCCTCACAAGTGACTGAGAGGGCCATGTTCCAAAGCAGCCACATAACTGTTTGAGATACATGTAACATACATGACTTTTGTCCCTCAGGTCAGCTACAGGGCTCAGCAAGGGATGACCAGAAACACAGGACTGAAGATGATGACTGTATGGATTGCTGCTTTTCTCCTCTATGGGCCAGCCATTCTCAGCTGGGAGCACATTGCCCAAAAGAGCATCGTCCCTAAGGGAGAATGTCACGCAGAATTCTTCTACAACTGGTATTTCCTAATGATTGCCTCTACTATTGAATTCTTTACACCTTTCATCACTGTTATGTACTTTAACTTAAGCATTTACCTCAACATTAGGAAACGCACATTGCTCAGAAATGAAAACCTCTCACCCGGTCAAGAGGACTGTGAAATGAATTTCCAGGGGGAAAAAAGGGAACACACTATATTTTTTGTAAAGCCAGCTAACAGAGACAAACATGAGAAGAGAGCAAGCAGCCTTCTTCCCCCAAGAAAGGCTCCAAGGCTTCAGGCCTCGGCTGAGCTTGGCAATCAGCCATCAAATCTGAATGTCAGTCATGACCTTCCATCATTCCAGGTGGATGTAAAGACCAGGCATCCCACAAAGAGCTTCTTCAAAGCAACAGAAGGCCTTTGCCACCCCAGCAGCAAAGTGGACATTGCCAAGGCTATGGCAAACAGATTTAGACTTTCCAGGGATAAAAGAGTAGCAAAGTCTTTAGCAGTTATTGTCTGTGTGTTTGGGTTGTGCTGGGCTCCATACACACTCCTGATGATCATCAGGGCAGCCTGCCATGGGCACTGTGTGCACTATTCCCTCTATGAGATCTCATTCTGGCTTCTGTGGGTGAACTCGGCCATTAACCCTGTTCTCTACCCACTGTGCCACATGAGCTTTAAAAAAGCCTTCATAAAACTCCTGTGTCCACGAAAGGCCAAAATTCATCCTGACATTTTGATGTGATAAGTAGGAAAGCTGAAAATTAGTATATCTTGTAGTTTTGGTGGGAGCACCAAAAAGCAAGTATTGCAATACCTGCAAATATTTATGGAATACTGGTAAGTAGGCACAAATGTAGATATTTATGAATATGTAAAAATACAATCATCCACATAGCTGGAAAAGTCACAGCAATTAAAAGAAAGGTCATATTTTCAAAGCTCTTTGGGAAACTGCACCAACAGTATATTTTCTGGTAATGGAGCACTAGTGTTGACGTGCTGAAAACAAAACATAACTTTCATGGCTACTAATTAGAGTTCAGGCTCTTCACTTGTAATGACTGTAAATATTACTGAGATTTCGTAAAGCATTAATCTTGGATCTGTTACATCTTATCCCAAACCCACTCTAAGACACCAAGGGTCTCAGTTGTTAAGCCTAGGAAGCTTTTCCACCCCCCACTTAGTGGCAAGCCAAATAAGACACAATCAATGAAAAAAAGTAAACACAGGAAAAGCATGGGACAGGAGGCTGCACAACAGTGATGTTATCAGAGAAGCAAAGCAACTGCAGCAGGTAAGGGAGCAGTGATAAGGGAGCAGTGATTTGAGTGAAAAAGGTGATGGAGATAGAAGAGAGTGGAAAATTCAGTAGAAAAAAGTCCAGGAAAAGAAGTATAAAAGGGTTTTGAGCTTTGTAATAGAAGATACAAGAATTGGTAACTTATCCACTGGAAGAGTTACCCTTGGCATTCCCTCCCTCAGCAGTGACTTCCTGCCCCCCACCAGGATCCTGCATAGGCAGGAATCTACTGAAGTCAAAACTCTACTCCTTACAGGGCTGAGGAGTTTATGTTTTAGTCTCTGTTTTGCTGTACGGACACAGTAAGCCAAAGTAGTCTATGAGATCCATGACAGAGCTTTAGGTAAACTTCCAGTAATTTTTAAAACATTTACAGTTGTACCATTACTACTTCTGGCTAGATTTTTTTAAAAGTGTTGTTTTCCCCTACCTCACCTATTGAATCTTTGCATCCATCAAGTCATTAGTGGTCAAGAAAGTATCACTTGAAGTGTTTAGCTATTTCCCAGGTTATGCATCATGACTGGCCTGAGTCAAGTTGATTACAATTTACAGCCTTGCTACTGCCCAAGAGTGTTTCTGCCATTGTGCTACCCACAGGAGCAGCTCACACAACTAATCCTGAGTTTGGAGTTGAGTTGTCCCACAAGGTGTCACACTGAGCATCACTAATGATACAAGTTTGTTCCACCATCATTAGCATTTACTACATAACCTAACAGATGCTTTCCTTTCCTGACAAGTGATAGTTACTGAACAGCTCTAGTTGTCCATTGCCACAGTCAAAATGCATGGTAATACAACTGATCTTAAAGTTTACAGGCAGTATTTTGCAATTCTTTACTTTGTAAACTTTCAATAAAAGTAATTAAGAACTGTGGAAGAGTCATAACTGTGTAGCCCTAACAAGTGGGAGAGGGGGAAAAAGCACCAGTCTGCAACATTTGGGTGACTGCAGTTGGAACTGCAAAACTTATTTCAAAGACATTTCCTAAGTTACAAGGACTGACACTGAGGACTAAACAAACATGGTTAGCAAATACTGTAAACTAGGAGGGCAGATCCCTACACTAGGAATGAATCCACATGAACATCATCATCACATTCTGCTATGGATGTGCTATAACAAAACAGCTTAACAGTTCTACAGGGAACAGCATCAACAGATACAGAGCAACATTACAATTTTTGAATTAGCATTAATTGGATCCCTGGGGAAGTAAAGCCTTTAAATTATCTCCCCAGTCATTCCTCCTCCCCTCCAAGCCAGACTTATTCATCAGTATATTAATGATCTAATTGTCATCTACTCAGCAATTGTTTCCTAGGATTGTATTTGCCTTTTTCAGAAAACAGGTAGCACTAAATTACTTAACAATCCCACTAAAGTCTCATTTATTATCCAGTCAAGCCAGGACACATTTTCAGAAAACAGTGGTCACTCAAGGAGTAATGCAATCCAACCAGTTATCTTTAGAACACCACGTTCAGTAAAGGCAAATCAGACAGGTGAAAACTTTGAGCAACTGGCATTAACCCATGGACTGGACCAGTTTCACAGGAGCTGCCACTGGCCATGCTCTACCACTTGGTCTCTTACAGCACTGCCATTTCATTGGCAATCAACTCTCTGGCAGAGAATCCAGTAGGATTCTTCCTCACTCCAGGTATGTCATAAAAACATTCTGAAATGAGAGCACACATCATCTCAGCATCACGTGGAGAAGCACTGGGTTCGTATCAGACTCCTACATTAGAAATGCCAGCAGCCACTCGGCTCGGCCAGGTTAACTGTGCCTTGATTTTCTGTCCCTACAAAACAAAAGTTCTTTCACTTTTATCAGAAGGTTCAACATTAGCTTTGGGTTCAACAGTGGGCTCTGAAGAGACATGAAACAACAGGTGTTAATAGCAACTTTATTGTTTCACTGGTGCAAAATCATGATACTGAATAAACTTGTGTAATGCATTTTCCCCTAAATTTACAGTAATGAAGGTTATACATATCTATATAGATTGCAATTTCTCTATTTTTTATACTATTTGGAACAAAATTATCTTGATAAATATGCCCTGTGCACAGTACTGGCCCTCACTGAATGTCACAGAGCCTTAATATGCAAAATATAACTTCTGTTTTTGAACATGGTACTTTAAAACTCTCCAAACATGCATTAATATATTCTAGTTTTAGGGAAAAATATTACACTTAGTCTTAACTTGCATTAAAAGAAAAGCACAAGCAGAATTTGACATACAGTAATCCCAAAAATCTGATGCTCTGTAAGGATCAGACACAGTTTCAGCTGACAGTCACTGCCAGTTTAGAGCTCTAGTGCTACAGAAGCAACAGTGAACAGACAGAAGAGAAATCAGAACTGAAGAGCCCTACCATGTCACATGGATTTCAAAGAAAGTCTCAGCCATGCTAACTGATGAAACCTGTAGTTGCTGGTCCAACCTTTCAAATTTGTTAGAGTACTCAACACAAGTGTTTGAAGTGCCAGACTGAACACATGAATGTTAACTTAACTTGACATTTCTGAAAGGCACAACCTAGGAACCTATCTTAAAAAACCATATGGTATGTAAATGAAAACAGGTACAGTGAGTGTCTTTCTAAAGAACAAGACCTTCATAAATTGGCCCCTCAGATTCTGGTGATTCCCTCCTCAGACGCAAGTGCTCCAGTGTGTTATGAAAGTGTTTGTTAATTTGTTCTGTTTCTTCAGTAGACTCAAGGTTTGGGAGATCTTCTCTGATCTTCTGTATAAGCTGATTCAAAACCTGAATTGTCACCTAGAGAACATAAAACAGAAGTCATCAACACCACCTGTGTTGCACTAACAAGTACATAGACATCAGTTTTAACTGACTTGTCTTTAAGCTATTTGTATTTGGACAGTCCTTCAAACTGCTGATGAGACTTTGCAGGCAAACCGTAGGGAACTGCCTCCTCTGGTTCCTCACAGGACCCTTCCAATTTCAGAGTTCTGTGAAAATTCCCCCATTCCAGCAAGTTTGAAAAACTTGTCATTAGCCTGATAGCTTTGTAACTCTTACTACAGCATTTCTCTCCAGTGTATTCAATACAAATTTAAAAAGCTTCAAACAAATGGCACACACAATCAGCTTGTATATTCAGTAAGGTAATTGTTTCTTACAGAAGGCAGTCAGGATGGTAAGACCAGATTTAAAGTTATTCTTAGAGAACAAGTCATGGCTGCCTACAGGCTGAGGTTCAGCACTACACAGAACACTATGGCACAAAATGCACTGCAGACCACCAGAGTATCCAGAGTATTTTTACATCTGCCAAGTGCTTTGAAATTCAAAGCTTTATTTTCATCTCCATCAGATAACAGCATTTCCTACACTAGAGCACTCCTATAGTGAGAAGCCAGTTGAATTGCTGGAATGTCAGGAAATCCCTCGAATTTCTTTAGGAATTCTCTCAGAACTACAGGGTATTCTTTAATGTCTGCTCTCAATCAATGACATCAGAGGAGACACTGATCTCTACTTGACCAAGCAGGTTTTTCAAACCGCATGACTTTTCTAGTTATCTGCTAGAAAATAGAGCAAGTAACTATCTCAGATTACACACACACAATTTAAACTGAGTACATGTGGTGTACATGTGGTTTCACCTATTTGTGAAATTAAAGCTTACACCAACCTGGCATAGTCAGCAGTGACCATGAACACCTGTAAAGCATTTTCTTTCCCTTATGTACACATTAAGTTACAAAGTTAAAATCTTAAAGTTAGAATCTTACTACTTTCTCATCTAAGTTCCAGTAAGTTTTAATCTAAAAATATTTCAGGTATACAAGTCTCACAATATTAAAGTTCATAACTCAACTGCAAACATTTCCCCCCATGTAAGAAGAGCAAAGTTTAATAGTTTTACTAAATATCAAGAACTGACTTCTCTGTTATCACAAGGACTTGTACCTCTCATGAGGCTACAAGACAAGCTGAAGTGAATTTGTGGCATAAGTGTGAATGAAGAGTTTAAGGAAATGTTTTAAAGAAATTTTAAAGAAATTTTCTTTAAAGAAGTTTTAAAGAAATTTAAAAATATGCAACAGAGAATGGATTTCCACTCACCGCCTCATTTTCCTTTTCATAAAAATAGATATATCTATTCAGAATTTCTATGAAAAGCTGGACTTGCAGAGAAGGGTCCATGCACTGATTTGCTATCTTCAGAGCCTTCTTTAGGCATTCCATCACTCTTTTTCCTCCATGAAGCTAGAAGAAAAGACCCCAAAGTTACAAGAAATAAAAGAAGCTTAGGGAGCTCCAGTATCACTTCCCTTGGCACACACAGAGAATTTCCTGGGGGTCTGCCACAGAAACACAAAACTACACAAACTGCAAAGAGCAAGCTCACCCTGCCTGACTGCCTCAAATATTAGATTTTTTTAAACCACACAGTATCACAAACAGTTGTTGAAAGCCTTCAATTATGAGATCAATTAACTCAATTTTCTACTGTAAATTTTCTACAATTTTCTATGTACTACTAATTTTCTACAACATGTACCATAATGCATACCTAGAAAAATATGTTTCAAACACTGCTCTTTAAAATGACAACAGCTTATGTGACAAGTCCTGAAAAATACACAGGATTATTTTACCTTTACTTCAACAACTTGTATATTTAATTTGGAAGTTTAGTGGTTCACATGCAAACTGAGCGAATATAATAAATACACGCAAAGTGCAGCCCAGTCAACTAGCCTTTAACTAGTTGATACTCAAAAGCTTGCCTGGTACTTCCACCCTTAAATTTGAATCTTCTCCATTTTTTTATTTATGCAATTTACACTGCAGTGAGTTTTAGAAGTTTTCTGCATTAGAATAAATTCCAACCAAATCTACTCTACCAATGAATCTGCTTTAGAAGTGTTTAAAGAAAGGCAGAACTGTCACTGTGTCTCACTGTTGTCACTTTGTTCTTACCTCCTCTCCATTCTTGTCAGTGTTTCGGCCAGACCAGAACAGATGGGCACAAGTGCTCACAGCTCGGCACTGGTCTGGCTTCTTCAGGAGTTTGGAGGCTGCCAGAGCACACTGAGTCCTCAAAGGCTCGTGGTTCTCCTCACTGAAGCACTTCATCCTCTCAAATGTCCCAATTATCAAGGTGATTGCAGCCAGCTGTGCTTTTGAGTCACTGATTTCATCTTCATATAGAGAAAAGGCCTAGATAAGGGAGAGAGCAAGACTCAATCAGAAGACATCAGAAAAACAAAAATCACATCTGCTACTGACACAGCAGAAAACCATCCAGTTTTATGTTTGTTAAAAGCTTCAGGCAGGAAAAAAGATCTTTCAGTTAGAGTGTCAAAATCAAGTTAAATCCACAGACCAGATATAAGTCTTACAAGAGATAGTATTCAAGTGGTCATAGCAAACAAGTGTGATCCCACATATTATCTGAAGATTGGATTTTTCCTCACTTCAAGCATCTATTCAAATACAGAACTTCAGCAGCAGAAATAGTCCTTGAAGATTTGGTTCTTTGAAACACAAAACAGCAGAGCAGAAGTTGATGGCAGGTCAGTGATGACAGAGTAGGTAAGAAAAGCACTTGCACTGCTGCTACACCGATGAAGAATCTTCAGAGAACAGACAAATCTTGAACTGTATCTCTAATGGAAAGTACATAATGGCCATGCTGCTCTCATCATCAGAACTGTGCTACAACAGCACCCAGTACAACACAGTGAGAACACTGAGCTCATCAGCAACTCTGTTTAAAAACATGCATTTAGTAGCAGTATTAGAGGAAAGATTAGGACAAAGCTTACAACACGGATAAAATGGAATACATTGGTTCTTTATCTGACAGGTAGGAGGAGAAGGTTTTTGCAACAAGGCTTAAGACCAAGTTACAAGTTCAAGTAGATTTTCAGAGTAGTTTATAATAGGTTTCAATACAAGGATTTTAACTGGCAAAGCCCAGCATAGCAGTTGTGAACACTGCAAATTTTAGAAAACTTCCGAAGAGTGCCTGTGGTCAGGGCAATACCAGCTGGGTATCAGGTGCTGGAGACAGAAGCAGTGAAGGAGCATTTTATGCTGAGAAAACTACACTCCTCCAGTGAGCCAACTACACGAGCAGGAGGCAGCATTGCAACATACCACATGTTGTCAGACTGAGTATTCAGATCAGTAGCAATGGAGCTTAATTCCACAGCAGCCTGGGAAGCAAGAATGAAATGAGGAGTTTCTACCTAGTAGCATCGGCTGTCCATCACTTCAGGTGCTTTAATCACACCAGATGGTTCAGTGTTCAGCAAACCTACCCAGCTCAACTTAAAGGCAGCACAGGACACCAACTTAACAGCTAGACACTCACCTGGGACATGAACTCATAGGCCACAGTTTCGTGATTCTCAAAGCCAATCTCTCCTGCAGCCAGTGCTCCCTGCAGGAAGAGTCGGAGAGGCAGCTCTGCCAGTTCTGCTTTGATCAGAGCACTGATGGTCTGATGAGCAAACGAGAAGATCTTCTGGCACTTCTTTTCCCATTTGTCATCCTAGACAAGAAAAACAAGTAAGAGCTTGAACAAGAGTATTGCTACAAGGAAAAGGGAATCTGAATTGTACTAAGATCTGTTAAGTGTTCCAGTCTGTTGCCCTCTGATGCCACTCCAGTGCCCCAGCAGTACAGTGGTGGCTTCAGTGGCTCTGCACAAAGTATTTCTTTCGCTTACAAAAATTTCACATCCATTTCTCCTACCAGCTCATAGAAGCCTTCCTTAGAAGCCTACACTGAATTGCAGTTAGGACAGCTATGCTTAGCACGTAACTAAGCAAAAGCCTAATTAGCCAAGGGGAGAAAAATTCTGTTCAGTTCAGAGCAATCAGAAGTGGAAGAGAAATTTTAAAACCTTCATTTTGAAGAGTATTTTAACAAACAGCTTTTAAACTTATTTCCCCACAATAAAAGAAATACATATTTAAGGTAACTATCACAATCAGAAAGCATTAAAGAGCAAAATGGATCAGTCATTATTTTGATATACGCTTTTACAACTACCATATAAGTTAAAGCAAGAGCTTTTCTGTAGGTTTAGAAACATTACAATAATATAGTTACAATTTAGAAATTCATGAATTTCAATTTCCAGATTTAGATCAGTTTCATGCCATCAGTTCTGGTCTCCAGTAAAGGCGCATAATCAGTCACCTCAATGAATAAACAAAACTAGCCAATTTCTGCTTCATCACTTCTCAAGTGCTTAAGTTATTATGACTTGATAAAAATCTTCATTAAATTAGAAAGCACTCAAACCTCATGCAAAAATCTGCCTTGAGAAAAAACCCCCAACAAAACTAGCCTTCTGTATCAAGTCTGAGCATACTTATGTAGCCAGACAAAATACATTTTTAAGAAAATAAAACCAAGCAAGCATACAAGAGCAAGCTAGAGGTGAACTTACCACTTTGGAGTTCTCCTTGTAGCGAAAAGCGAGCTGGTAGGCAGCAAAAACCAAGGGTGGCAGTGTGAAACGAATGCGCTGGTTCCCCCCGGCCCCAAAGTGCTTCCGGGCAGTGTTGAGGATCTAGAACAGAAGCACTGTGAGCTCAGAGAGTTCTTCACAAAAACAAGCACTCAAGTGAAGCTCAGTGCCTGACCCTACAGGTATTTTTAGATTAGAATTCATGTAAATAACCTGAATCTACACAAGTCTGTAATCACCCATTAATACATCGAGTTAGCCACTCTGACTAATACACTTGGACTAGGGTGTTTGAATTTGCATTTCATATCTCTTCCATACAGAATGCATAATTTAAAGTGAGGTACTGTGAGAACTCCATAGCCTTGGATTTTTTCCTCCTGCTGCTGCATCGTAGAAAAATTTGATGCAAGCATTTGTGATGCTGAGGGAGCTATTATGCATTTGTACTAAAAGATGTTAAGCAGCTCACAGAATTGTACCCAAAAGATAATGTGACAAGTCTTTTGATGGCATTTAAAGGTGGTCAATCTAATTAAAGCAAAGCACTGCTAGATGAGAAAGACAGACTGACATTGACAATCTTTGCAGAAACAGCTTCAACATCTCTAGCTACGTAGAGCTATGTCTTCTGGGGTAGAAACCTCAATTTCCTTAGTGCCAGCATTCCTTTGAGGGAAGCTTTGCTCTCTATAAGAAAAAAAAAACCACCAAAACCTTCCTGCTTTACTCCAGCAATATTCAGGAACAATGCAGCCAGTGACCAGAAGGTCCTGAAACACAACTGTCCCTAATTCTTGTAAAGCTCTGCTTCTCCCCATTACACAAGTTTTATTACATTTCAAGCAAGACTTTTTCATACCAGACCTTAAAGCCAAGCTAAATCAATGCTAGTTGTGTTATGCATACCTTGCACTTTATTCTTTTGCTCTGTTCTCACTGTTTATGTAGTGGGATGCTGCTGCAACTCCAGGACAGAGGCAGTCAATTTTATTTCAGGCACAAACTGTAACTTCACAGTAGTCCCTAAGCAGGCCTGACTCTGACTGGAGCTAACTAAGTGTGCCATTTGCAGCAGCACCCAACTTCAGCACAGCTCCTGCCAGCTTCTCCAGGGGATTTGGCATAGATAGAATGCACCCAGCCTTCTACCCTAACACTTCTCGAGACAGGGAGGACATTTAAACTTGAAATAAACTAACACCAGATACAGCAGATTAACAACAGAGAACTACACAGAGCTGCCCTTAAGTCAACACAAACCATGAGAAGTACCATAATGCATGAGTTTCAAGGACATGTCAAATCTACTGCTAGAGATGGACCAAACAGAGAGGAAAAGCATTTGGAACCAAGCAGCAGGACACTACATGCTGTATGAAGACCCCATCCTTACAGAAATTAAAATCCCGAGGCCAAACATACTAAGTTGTATTTTCTGTGGTTTTTTGCATTCTCTTGTATCCAAATAGCACAATATTCCAAACAGCACTTGCTACGTTTTCAATAGAGGGTTATATGAACTTTTCAGAACATTAGGAGTTCCACCAACTAATACAGATAGTTGCCACCTCATGGCATGAAAACTTTAAATCAACAAATGCTTAAGTCCTCACCTGCTTTTTCTAAATAAACAATGTATTGTCCTACCATTAGAGGTGTCATACATAATGTTCTCTACCGAGTTTGTAGTGCCAGAGCAGCAACACCCCAGCTCCCAGCTTCACTCAAGTCTTGTATAGTCAATAATTCAAGAACTGTGACAGTTCAGAAAGCACAGACATTGAGAAGCACCAGTCACCAACCAGGTACTGTTGGTCAGGGTCATCAGAACGCAGGAGATGAATAAATCTTCCTACAAGACTCTGCTCATCAGCAAAGTCCTCAGGGTCAGGATCTTCAGCAGGTTGATCTGGTTGATCCTGGATCAGCGTGGATACCAAATTCATGATAGCATCAACCTGTTAAAGGCAATATAAGCTATGTTTAAACTACAGTAATCTGTAGGCATAAGTTGACAGCAACTGGGAACATCTTTACAGCCACTTTAGATATATGTGCCTTACACTCTGAAGAAGGGTCCCTCTTAACACAGGTGGGAAAGGGCAGCACAGCAGTGCAGAGGAAATTCCAAAGAGATTCCAAAGGCTATGCAGGCTTCTTTAGGTAGTAAGCCCAGTTTTAAAGGGATTCAGGGTCTTTGTTCACACCCAACAGATTACTGTCTAGGCCCAGGTGTGGTAAATCAGAAGTAGCCTCTAGGATGAGGTTAGATAAGATGTGCAAAGACATTTAGGAACACGGGAGGAAGAATTACCAAGTGGGATAAAGTCTGTGCCAGGGGAGGCAGGGCCATGCAGGCTAGGAAACAAAGCATGACCCCCATGAAGTCAGTGTGTGTTTTCAGGTCTTTGACCAGCCATTTAAATACCTAGAATTTCAAGTTAACTTATATCATACCTGTTCTTGGGACACAATTTCTGTGTTATAATCCAACACATTGCTAAGCACGTAACAACTCATGCTCTTCCTGGACTCGTAATCAAAGTATTCAAAGAGTGGGTGAAAATGTTTTAGTTTCAGAACTGTCAAGATATTGTTGTAAGTATCAACAGGGATTTTCAAAAGTCTAGTCAGCTCCTTTGAAACAGCACTGCTTGTTGCAATACTAAAAGAAAATATATGCAAAAAACCACAATTAATCAATAGTTCACAGATATAGACAGGTTTAAAGTGTGCTTCAGAATATCAATTCTGAGGTACACAACAACTAAGCAACTTGCTGCTAGAGGGAAAGGAAATGAGTATCAAAAGTCAGATCTTGCTCTTTGGGACACACAGTGACAAATCCATGTTTTAAGTTGCTGCCAGCAGAAGCAGAGACTGTGGCTGCAAATGCAGCAATAGCAGAACTACAGAGTGCTGGAAGGGATGCCTACATAACGCCTGCACACAGCTTAGCACACACATTGTGTGGCTGTACAGCACAACTTATGCACAGGGGAGCAAGTCCTGGTTTGTCAGGAGTTTATCAGAACTGCTGCAGCTCGGTCCAAAAGCAGTGACCTTACACACCCAGAGCATGGCTCTGCTACCTTACCAAACGTGGTGAAATGCAGAAGGCCTGATTTTAGAGTATTAATTGCCATGCCAAAGAAAAGGCAAGAGACACTTACTGTTCCAGATTAAGTTTGTTGAATATTTCCACAGTAGTCTCCAACACCTTGTCAACATAGTCCACTCGATCTGGGTAGCATTTCATAGCCAGGTTAATGAGAGAAACTTGCAAAGACACCACATCCTCTGAGGGCATATCCTGCCGAGACTGAAATTTAAGACAGCACAAAGTTGATACTAAAGCACAAAACTTTGCAAACAACCACTCCCAAAACTGCATGCAGGGATACCCAACATACCTGTATAACAGTAGCAACCTGCTGTGAAAAGATGTCAAACAGTTTGATATCTGCTGGGATACCAGGTCCATCTTCACGATGTGCAAATAAAGCTAACCTGGTGACAGAGCAAGGAAAGCAGCTTGGTCAGGACAGCTTATCCACTCCTCAAATACAGACCAGAAAGAGGTACTGGCAGAAAAAGCAAGTCCTTTAGGTATATTTGGAAGCTCTATTACAAGCAAAAAGGAAATTAATGCAAGTCAGAAGCCTTATGAGCAACTGAGCCTGGTAACTATCAGTCCTGGAAAAGAGTGCTGATAGAAAAGGCAAGGTAAAGAAGGAACAGGAAGGACATTTCATAATTGATGTTCTTCAGCTAGAAACAAGTGCTCTGTTTTTTCCAGCAGATAAAGAGGTATAGAGTAGGCTGATGGAAGAGCAAATATCCTGCATTTATTCATTTAGTGATATTACTGAAATTAGACACCCAACAGCATTCTCTACAAAACAGCCTCCAGAAAAAAAAGAAAACACCACACAGAAGATATATGATGACTTAACTATTCTTTGTCTCTAAAGACAGATCGACACCTTTGGAACTTACACTATTCACAGAGAACAAAATACAAAGTGAAATTGAGAACAATGGAAAACTGAAGAATAGTTTTGGGGAGGGAGGGGGCAGGGAGTAAGAAATTGCTATCCAGCAAGCATTCAAGAGATAGTGAGAGCTATTTCTATCTGTAAGAGGAGAAAGTCATGCCAACCACCATTTCTGCAAAAATGAGATACAAGATAGAAAGCATCGCTATCAGAACACTAACACCTTACCTAAGCTGCAGCTTAAGAAGCTCAGCAGTGCTATCTTTCTAATTACTGAGATTATTCTACTCTGAACTAGAGAAAGAATTACAAAAATATTCAGGAAAAGGCATCATATTAAAATTTTTAAAATTCTTTCTACTGGGTTTCTAAATTTTGATTCTGAATGAACTCTGGGTCTGAAATAAAGAGACAGATAAGAAAAGCCCAGGGTGCCAAAAAACTTCACTGCCAAGAAAACTAAGACATTGAACCATTCTTATATCTGATACGGGTGGTAAGAAGCAGACTTTCTAAAGCCAGGAACAATCATTGCCTTTTCTCAGAGGCACAAGGCAGCTTTCCTTGGCAACAGCTCAGTGTAAAGCCAGCACTGCTACAAGGTATGAACAAGCTGCAGGCAGATGGCAGCATAATTAAAAGTCATGAATGGTTTAGTAAGGCAACAAAGATCCCAAAGCAGCAAGACTATTTGCAGAGATTCCTTTAGCTGGAAAGCCCCACAGGAGCAAGGATAAAATTTTCACAAGCTTCTTCGGCAGTCACTGATGTTCAGATTCAATTACCCAATGCCAGCTGAAACAAAGACGAGAAATGCCAAGAGGCACAACCTATACAGGGCAGCTTCACATGTTAACTACACCATGCTGAAACACTTGGCCATTGCTGCTACTAGCTCCAACACAAACACAAGAGCAACATCCTCCCTACATGCATGGGTTCCAAGGACAGGTCCACCCATATGCTCCAACACTTGCAGTAACATCACAGTCAAAATTTCAAGCTGCCATACTACAAAGATGGTCATGCTGCCACCTTTCTATCCTTGTCCTACAGCCCAAAGAGAGGGCTCTGGAAGCCTCCAGTGGCCCAATAAACCACAGCAGTGGCACATCTGGGAGGAGAGAGGGTCACTGCTGGTCAGTCATTTACTAGTGTTTGTAACAGTAAGAACACATAAAACTTACTGTGGAGGTAATACCAAAGTTTAACACGACAGCAAAAGCTGCACAAGGAAAGCATTCTCACAAGAATGACACTGCCACACTCCAATATAAGAGCCTAGCAAAAGATCCTGTGATCTCTTTTAAAAGTAATCAAGAGAGTCTCAAAAACCAGTTATAGGCAACATTTCTTAGGATTTGGGGGTTTTGTAGTGTTTGGGGTTTACAGTTTTGGGGTTGTTTTTAATGCTAACAAAATTATGAAAAATCTGAGCCACAGCATTGAAGTGTGGGAAATCAATGAACTCCTATCAACATTTCTATATGAAGATGTTCATACAGAGAAGGCAGCACGATGTCTCTGACAAATGCACAAATACTGAAAGATATTCCAATAAAAACCAAGTCTTGAACAAATCAATCTGACATAACATGGAGAAACCAAACTACAGACTTGGTAAGTAAACAACTCAAGATCCCAAGTTATACCAAGTCAGGCCCAATACATACAAGTCCTCTCCAGGCACTAGAGATGACACAGTAATCCTACCCAGTGCTGAATGGCAGGGGACCCAAGATCCCTGGGGTAAATGAAGCCACTGCATCAGTACATGGACCAGATGTATGAAGGTACATACAAGGTTTGTGTGCAAAGGCAAACAACAAGGCTTTTCTTGAACCATGCAAGTGTGCTTCCTTTCTGCAGTAAGAAAGTGCAGGTACTCACTGAAAATCTGTGTTTCCTTTCAGGAAACAAATTAAAACTTCAGTTTGACCTTAACGGTTTTTTCCAACCTAAAAGATTCTATGATTTCTCCCCCAAATCTGACCTCAGTGCAAGCAGTTTTAAGTAGTTCCTCCACAGGAAAAACATGCTTTTGGGAGAACAGTTAAGATGCTAGTGGCAAGCTAAGAATTAAGAAGGTAATTCCATTTCCCACTAGCTTTTCTCTGAAGAAGCATTGTTATGGTCTCTGATCAAACCTGCAAGGTAAAGTATCCCTGATACATGATTTAGCCTTTAGGATCTTCAAGTTTTCAAGAGGTACCTATGAGTGATATGGCTGTCAGAGCAGGGCACGGCTGTCACTTCAGAAGCATGAAACTGCTCAATACTAAATGGGCTTTGCTAGCTTAATCTGTTCACAAGTTTTAATCAGTCCATAAAGCAGGTTTCATTGGAAGCTGTAAAAGCAGAGTCCAGAGAGCAGAAGCTACAGAAATAATATTCTTCACAGCTTTAATTACAGCTGATAGAAAGACATGGAAACAGAAAAGTGATATCAAAAATTAAACATATTCAAATAATAGAAGAATTATCATCTCCTTGTGAACAACACAAACTTAATTTTGAGCCAATTTCCACCCCCTTCGTCACTCACCTGTCAATTAAAGCAATAATTATATTTTTCACATTCACATTTTGGTGCAGCTCAGCACAGGCTCTGAGAAATGGGTTCAGGGTTTGGAGGTGAAATTCATCTGGGAAAACCTGAAGTTTTAGATCAATAGTCATCAAGTTATAAACTGAATTTGCCCATCGTTACACAGAAGTAAAATGCAACAGAATAATTCTAAAGCCACATAGTAAATACACTCTGGCCTACAAAGCTGACCTTGACTGGGTAAATGCATGAAGCAAGAGATATAAGACAAATGGATAACTTGAGGGCCCACCTATCTATTACAACTCACAACACAGGCACTGCTGCTCAGATGCTTACAAGCTACTGCAACAGGAGCATAAAATGGATCCATCTCCACTCTGCTCATCTGGTAAAAAATATAGGACGAGCCACTGTGTAGAAGTCCCCGTGATGAAGTTTTCCAGTCCATGAGGAAGATGTGAAAGCTGCCTGAATCTGACTAAGTGTATAGAAATGTCCCTGTGTCCCATCACTGCAATTGAACTTAAGCAGCTCACCTGTATGATGCACTCCATGAGGTACTCCTGAGCTAAAGCATCTCTACAGTTCACAACTTGTTCCAGTATTCCAGGCAGAACAATCTGGAATGGGGGGAAAGAAGTCTTGCAGTGATTTTACAATTACCTTCTAAGTTTATATTCACATATGCATTTAATCCAAGCAGAGAAGAATTTCTAACAGTTCTCAGCTGATTCTCTACATAAAGGTTTTCTGGTAAAAAGTCCCATATTTCTGCAGTTCCATCCTTCAAAGAAAAAAAAAGCCTACTGATCTCAGAAGTCTGTCCCTTTCATACATTATGCAAGCTTTGATTCCATAACTCAGTGCTACTGACTTTGCTGGCACAGACTCAGGGTTTCAGCAGTACCACTCAAAGCTGTTTTCAGCAGCTGTGCAGTAGAATTTACAAGGGACAGACTTTTAAATAATACATTTCCTTCACTGTCATTTCACACAGTAACAGCTCACTTGAATGCTTTGGGAAGGACAGCCTCACAATATGTGAAGTCTATCCCAGAACACTGGATGTGTACACATCCCTTAGACCAACCCATTATTCTGCAAGGAAAATGGGAATTTGGAAGGAAAACTTTTAGAATTTCTTGTCACTGTTACAGACAGACTTATAGGAGAAGGTGTGAATCATGTCCTTGGCCTGAGAACACACTGTGTACAGTATTCACAACTTTTCCTCAGGTGAAGAGTCTGAGAACCACTGGGATCACTGAACTTTTAGCAAAGCTATAACAATTCCAGCTGCTCATCTGGAAGTCCAAACTAGTTTAGTTTCGAAGACGTTGGCAGAAGTCAGAAAGGATGGACAGACATCCCACCTGCTTGTATCGCTCCACATTAACCCCTTCCAGCTGACTGAGGCGAACCAGGTTTGTCCCCACGAGGATCCTCAGCTCCTGCCTCTCCCGCTCCCTTTTCTCTCTGTCCCGACTGTGGCCCTGGTGTTGCATTCGCACCCAGAGCTTGTTCATCTCAGCAAAGTTCAGCAGCACAAAATCCATCGAGTCACTGATGTCTCCAGTGGTTTCTTCACTGCAATTGGTAAGAGGTTAAGAAGAGAAAAGCTTGTCAGAGGTATTCATCCTTCCAGCCACTGGTGAACATACAAGGTTTAAGAAGGTTAGTGGGTGGGGAAGTGTGGGGTGTGATTTCTGGGTTCATAAGAAAGGTTCATATCCTCACTTGTGAGAAACTTTAGTGCTGGAAGGGAATTCTTAATGGAAAAAACACCTGTCAAGTCTATGGAATTCTAGTGTATCTACTTCTTCCATATCTGAAGAAAGTCACAGAAAATTTAAATAAGCTCTACTAACAGTAATTTTATCAAGTTATAGCCCATCCTTCTTACTCTGCTTGCTCGCCTTCATCTGGTAAGATATTCCTGGTACACTGCAGGAGATAGTTTCTAAGGAAGAGGCCTCTAAGAGGATGCTGTACTCCACGGCACATCTCCACCAGGTCTTTCAAAATATCTTTCCTGGACTGTGGAAATGACTTGACATAGACAACACCTACTGTTATCAGCAGATACCTGCAAAAGGCACAGAGTCAAACAATAAATCATTAAATAACAATATCACACTTAAAGGCAACAACAGCTCTGGCACATAGAGATAAGTAACCTATGATGGGGAAGTAGTTAAGCCTCTTTCACACTGCAGTCTAGCACAATAGGAACTACTCACTTAGTACTCATTCCCTCAGCACCTCTGCATCAGGTAACAGGCAGCAGGAATATGTGAGATGCAGAAGACTGGTGCTCCAGTATATTTGGACTCCCCTTCAGCTTAGAAGAAAAATACTACAATACTCAGAACCTAAAGGTATTTGGTTGAGAGGCCTCACTCCTCCCTGCATGCTCCTCTGCCTAATGCACAGGACCTTCATGAAAGCACCACAAGTTTCATCAGAGAGAACCAGAGTCCACAAGCAGGCAGTAAAGCAACTCTGATGGTTACACACAGGGGGAAAGACATTGTGATAGCCATAAGCCAAACTCCAAAAACTGCACGAAGATGCAGCCTAGTGTGTCCAGAGCCTCTTCCTTCCATGAACGTAAGGTCAGGAATGAAAAACTGCAATACCAAGCAAAACCTAAATCTGACTATGTCAAAGATGTACTGCAGCCCAATGGTCACATATTTACAGATAAGCCTTACAGGCCTTCAGTATCATTTCTGCTGTGCTATCACTTCGCCAAAAAAATAAAATCAAAACCACAAAGACTCTAGGAGCAAAGTCACAGGCTTTCAGCTTCCTTCTCACACTTCTCATTCTCTACAAAGGCAGAAGGTTATGAAGCAACTACTGTGTGGGAGAAGCTAAGAGCTAGACCCTCAGGTAACAGTTAATAAATGCATAGTCAATTTCCCTGATCAGAGTGGTATTTGGTTAATCTTCCACTGACCAGTTCTTTACCACAACCCAACTTGGCTCCAAAATTAAAGTGTTTTCATCTTGGTCATCTGCAAAATTAACACACTGACAGGAAGAACTGACCTTCTGCACCTGCACTCTTGGCCTAGTCTCCAAAGTTTCACAGTAATTCACTCTTAAGATAGTATTTCTGCCTGTTGACCATTGTAAACTGATTGAGAAGTCAATCATTGCCTGAACCCAGAGCTGGACAACTATTCACCAGTTTAAAAAAGAAAAAGCAAACAAAGCCAGACCCCAACATATACACACTTACAGTCTTGGAATGATATTTCCAGCGTACTGTACTAGCTCATAAAGGTCTGCCACTTTCCTGCCTTTGGCAAACTCATCTGTCAGGTAGACTTCCAAGTAGTGTAGCTCATCAGAAATTGCCATGTCTTTTTTTCATAGTTAAGGATTTTAAGTTAGAATGTCTACAACACATTTTCATAGAAATTTGCACACTCAGGAAAAAAGATGCTGTACCAAATACAAACATGCCCAAGCAGGCAATACTTCTTAATCAGTAACCACTATTGGGATAAATGTGCAAATTAGACCCAAACCTTCAATCAGTTTTTAGCATATTAGAAAAGGGAATAAAACGCTTGTTTCACAGAGCTGATATTTTTTTAGAACTAGACTCCTGAAACTTGCCAGAGTAAGCTATGAAGGACAATAAAGACTTGCTTTATACGAGAGAGAAAAAAATGAACTTGCACAGCGAGCAAAGTGTATATTCTCCTGCAATATATACACATAATTGAATACTGAGGATAAATATCTGACACAAGATACCATTGTACAAAAAAAAGCAGATGAACATCCCATTCCAAATTCAACATTTCAACTATTAAGTTTCCTCTTGAAAGGATACAGAGCTCATAATAGCTCTTTGGAGATAACATAGAAGTGCGCAGCTCCCCAAGCATGTTGGAAGCATGTTTCAGAGCATCCATGAGCTTGTTCTTGTCCTTCAGAGGAAGAAAGAGAAAAGTCTATTAGAAATGACACTAGGGCAACTGCAGGATTTTTAATCTACTAAAAAAAAAAAATCAAGTGATTTAGTATCTAGCTTATACTACATCACCCATGCTAACTAAGTGAGCATTTTACCTGAAGGTGGTAAGAAGATGCATCTGAAGACAGAGCTTCAGTAATTAACTGCAATACTAATGGTAGAAAAATTTAAAATCATTCTGCGTGTGCAGTAATCTCCACCCAATACTCAGACTCTATCAAGCAAACAATATAGAATGGGCTCCCCACCTCCAAATCTGGTGTGTCATTTTGCTGAGATCTCAAAGATCTCCTAGAAACCCCTAGGAGACAGACAATACACACTACCATCAACACCTTCCTCTACTTCTCATCACAATAAACACCTCACTGAAAGCTAGCACTTACTAGTCTGCATCTAACTTACACTTCTGATGCATTTAATCACCTGGCATCACAGGATACAACTACAGACCTTTAATCTACCACCTATACAGACTTGAGCAACCCATCATAAGCAGTAGCAGCAAGTTTTGAGGGAGAACAAAAAGAATTGCTAGTGTGATCCACTCAGTGTATTTATACTGTCACTTAATCACAGATAGCAGTGAAAAGTGCAGCTGCAGGTACTTAAAGATTTCCAAAGCATTCCATTGAGTACAAAACTGGAAGAGGTGTTAAATTTCTTGCTACTGTCATCTGGCTGCAAAAAAAGTGCACTTGGCTAACCACATAAAAACATACAGGAATATTTAAGTTTTCATTGCAAGTTTAAGCAGTTTCTCCAAATAAAAACAGAGGCTTCTCAAACCCAAGAAAGCTATGTGTGATTACATAATCTGCCTGAATTGACTACAATTCCAAGATAAAAATCTCAGCACAACACTAGCCAGTGGTGTTTTCCAGTCACAGAAGAATTCACACGTCCCTCTGCAGTTAATCACTACAGAATTGACCCTGTGCAGAGGAAATTCATCAGCAGCCTCTCAGTCTGACAGTCACACCAAGAAAAGGCTACATGAAGAAAACAACAGAATGATGGACATAAACAATCTCACAATAAAGTTCAGCTTAGGTTTATTTAAATGCAAGCAAATTATAAAGGTACATCTTTAACTTATCTTGTCAAATACTGGAGCAAAATCAGGAAGACATATTCAAAGAATACCCAAGGCTCATTCTCAATGAGCACCTGCCTCATTTATTGGCAAAGCCTCTGGCACAAAGATGCATAAAGGGTTAATTTTCCTCACAGCACTAGAGACTGGTATTGATTTACTGTTTTATTCCTAGCAGACAGAAAGCTTCATTTCATTTTAAAGTCACATTCCTACCAAGCATCTCTTCATCTGGAATGACTGCACCTTCACAGCCTGAATGGCTTCATCCAGGAGTTTTTCCTGTTCATCCTGAGGAGATTGCTGTGTTGTTGGCTGCAGGAAAAAAGACACCAAACAAAACTGAATTAAATTATTTTTATGAAGCTGTTTATGACTTGACTAAAACTGGATTCCTAGACTTTAGAACGCACTGCAAATGGCACTGCAGTGTGACCACTCATGAGTTGTCAGAAACAGTTGTGTGACATGTAAGGGAGAAAGCTCAAGTGCTCTGCAAAAACCTGAGGGGAGGTTACACATAGCCTGTGAGCACCCCTGCTTCTTGGAGAGCAAAGCCATGGGGACAGAGCAGGGCCAACTTTTCCTTTCCAACATTTAGAGGTCAAGAATCCAGTGCAAGTATATTGGAAGAAAAGCTCCAAGAGAATGCAGAGACACGACTATGCTGAGAGGAAGCACTGTTGTTACATCTGTCCACAGAGCTTCAAAGCAATGCTCAGATCACACACTGCAACTGCACAGATGCTTTCTGTGCTCACAAGTCACAAGTTGTCAACTGCTATCTGAACCACGCCATTCCATTCAGGACAAGTTTCAGATAAGCAAAGGATAAAGTACAGTTAGTACATTCCAGAAGGTAGAAGCTACTTGCAGATAGGAATGGAAAGCTGGAGAAACAACTCTTCACGTCTCCTTGTCCCAGTCACTCTTTCACATTGTCTGAGTGACTCTTGTTTCCCCTCAGAGAGGCACATTCCATGCCTTCAACTGAAATTTTCACTACCTTTTGACTTTCCAACGTTCATACTGTATTTTCTTAAAATATTAAATAAATCCATTGCTTACATCCTTAGATTTCCCCTCAACCCAGCTCTAAAAGGCCTTCTCCTACTGCAGCTGCTCCCTTCCCTCTACCAGCACAATGAGATCAGTTTCTACAAGCATCTTTAAGTTATTTGCTAAGATGTCCAAACTTGTATAGATCAGAACCCCTACTGCTGTTTGCACCTGCACCCAGCCTTCCTCCTAAGACTCTACAAGGAAACACTGCCATCCACCACTTGTTCAGGATCAGCCTTCAACACCTCATTAGAGCATCTCCACTTGTCTCAATCTTGCAGTTTGTTTTCAGATGGTCCCTCCGAAGTACTGTCAGAGATAAAAGCACTGATGTGGTATCTCATCTACATCTTCTCTTGTCTTGACAAATACCAAGCACATAGTGATTAGCACAGGAGGTTCTTTGAGCCTTTAGCAAATTCTCGGCTATTTATATTTGTTCCCTTCATTCACTGTGCTCAGAAGGTTCCTGGTCTCCTCTTTTTAACTTCATTTCAGAAAGAAGCTGGAAGGCCATTAATTACATCACCCTAATGTTTTAAAAAATTCTGTCTTCGGTACCAACTCCCACATGCCCCACGCATGGAGTCCCCAGAAGCATCTGTTGAGGACTGAGATTAAAATTGAGGCCTTCATTAAAACAGAGAAGTTTTAGTGCAACACTAATTTAATGGTCACAGAACACTTCACACCCCTGTTATTTCCCATATTTAATTGGGTTCTTGTTCTGCATTTGAAATCTCCCCACTATCCTTTCCCACATACAGAAAACAGAGAGTGCTCTACAGTATCCTTCTTGCCTTGATCATGCCCTAACAGGCAGTGAAACTCTGTTCTTGAAGCTCTGCAATTAGTCAGCTGAACAAAACCAAGGCTGTTCTCATCTAACACTGGTGACAAACCTGCTTCAAGGAGGTTATATGAGATAAAGGTTCCTTCCAACCAACATTTCTGTGACTCTGTGCCTCAGTAACATTCCAACTATGCACAACTAATTAAGAAGTGTATTTAGTCAACAGAAAAAACCATCTTTGCTAATTAGAGTGACTGCACCTCTTACAAAGGTCTCTCTACATACAATTAATCAATGTGCAGGTCTTCCAAAAATGCTTTAAGCACAAGGAAAAACCACGGCTAGATGATCCTATTTGCTAGGCAATTCAATAGCAACAAATCCTCAGACAACCTCAAACTGTGAAACAAGTATGTTCTGCCAGCAGAAGTTTGCTGTAATTGCTAAGCTTTAATTATTCAATGGCAGATTACATTTTTAAGGAATATCAAATGACAGTGCTGGGACTAGTGTGCAGTAATCAATATCAGAACATCACATAACAGACTTGCTGAATTATGTCTGTACCAGAACGTTGATTACACTCTACAGTCCCCTGAACCCGTACCAGTGCTTTAGAGAAAATAAATCACTACTGAGCTGAATGCCATATGCTCTGACCACATCACATCTCTATTAAAGCACAGCTAGAAACAATGCAGCAATGCTAACACTGACCACAGCTTCCTAAGCCCCCTTCTACTGATGGGCATTAAGTTTACACAGCTACCAGCCCTGCTCTTCCATCCCCAGCTGTTCACGGGGCCAGGTAGTGCTGGGACAGCAGTTTAGGTTGTAAACAATCAAATAAGGTGTAAGACAAGCTTAGCTCATTAATAGATTACCATTCACCTAGTTCAACCTAAAACTACATCAAACACTGTAAGCACGGCTGTGAAAAGAAGGCTTTTCAACAGCAACACCAAGCCAAAGCACTTATTGAAACATACACTTATTTGTTACAACCCCAAGAAGTATTCAGCTGAGTCCACGTGCATTGATTTCCTAACTTTTGGTGTGCAAATATGCTGGTTATAGAATTATGGCTACATGTTTGGGACTATGCTTTTCATAATACCAGCTATGACCTCAGCAGGTACATCTGTATCTTCTTACAGAACTTTAACTGCTGCAGTTTAGTAGCAGTTGAGGAAAAATTGGAGTTTCATTCATTTATAGTGTCAGCTTTACATCAAACTGTCTGCATTAACAGAAGACAGAGAATACTTCCATTTCTGCTCTAAATTTGAACAGCCAGGTCCCACACTCTGTTCAACACTAAGTACTGAATTCATCAACAGAAGCATTCTCATGTTAACAGAAGATATTCACTTATTTCTTCAGTATCTCTTCAAGATCCAGAGAATTAAGAAAGAAGAAAGTTCCATTTGTATCTGTGCTCACTTGAAGACTGAGAAGGTGATCAGTCTAAACAAAGATGTCTTTACTACAAGGGCACTACACTTCATGTCTGAAGAAACTGTAGCATTTTCGAGCAGCAAGGGTAGCAAAATAACTTACACTACTGCCAAAAGCATACAACAGGAGCAGTTGTGTTACTTTAAGGGTTGTTTGTAGCAGCTTTACTTCTCTAGGAATAGAAAACATCTTAACAGCACCACTACTGAACAAGTTCCAACTGTTTCTTACTTTTCAAAGTCTGAATATTCATCAGCTTACCCTTTTCTTCCTACTTCAAAAGGCAAGCTACTTTCAGCTTTAGAACTGTGGGGTTCCCAAAAATAACCTGGTTATTATCAAGTGATACACAAGACCACATCAAGACACACATATCCTGCTAACACACGCCTGAAGTTTGAGGATGTGGTGACAAAAGGCAAGTGAAGGAAAGAGTACATTCAGCAAAAGCCTACCAGTGATATCCAGCAGGGCAAACACTGAATCAGAACACAGCTCTGTCAGATTACATGTTGAATAAAGCTGTTTATGTTCCCCATCTTCCACTTAAACTACCAACCTAGCAACATAAGATGGTATTTTCAAGTGTTATTTTATCAAAAAAGCAACTGTAGAGTCCTAGGCACATCTACAAAAACAATCTGGAACATAAGCTTTTCAAGTGGAAGATGCTTTGACACTGGGCAAAAGCAGCAGTACTCTGTAACTGAGGCACAAAATATCCTGCCTTGTCAGCTACATGGACAGTAAGAACTGTACTGCACGAACACAAGAGAAGCAATTTACAGCAATTATACAGCCATTTACACTTGAGAAATGTCTAAGCTATACTCACACCGGACACACTGCAAATGTTGAAGAAAAAAAGGACAGTTGATGTGAAGAGTTTTGCTTTACTCATTTTTTCCTCTGAAGCAATGAGGATGCAAGAGAGCAGTGGAGAAGGGACAGAGAACTGCCGCTCCCAGCTGCACCAGCAGTTTCTGCACAAGAGAAAAAAGCCTTTTGCCAGCTTTGAAGACAGGGCTAGCAAAAATCACCACATGCAAGTTATGGAAGTCAAAACTCAGAGCAGATGATTTTGGAGGCAGGGGAAGGGGGGGAAGCTGGCTTTTGATATGGGTTTTTGGTGTGGTTTTTTTTGTCCTTTCAGGTTTTGTTTCTTTGGCTTTTTTTTTAATAAAAAGTAAACCATAAGCTACTAAACTGCAAGTTGCCTTGGAAAACAATTTTTTTAAACCCAAGACAGCTTGAAACCAGCTGATCAGAGTACTTAATACAAGTTATCCTGCAGATAACTATTAGGGAATTGTACTATGGCAAGAGCAAATATTATTCTGGATCATACCTATCCTCATAACACCAATTACTCCTGAACATACAAACTAAACATTGCACCTATTGTGTATGATTTACTCATTTTCTAACACTCAGTTCCATGATTCATTTTTGGTTCCATATTTGACACTGAGTTGCACTCTAGAGATAGCCCAAAATAATAACCAATGTGCTGACTTATTTCACTTGAAAAATCTGGTACCTTACAGTACTCAAGAATGACACAGTACTGAAAAAGAGCAGAGTTCAAGGGAGCTTGTCAAGCCTAAAAGCTCATGTTCTGACAGACAGGTGCCTTAAGCTGCATGCAGAGTATAAATAATAATGAGTAAAAGGTTTTGCTTCCATTCCATTCTAAAGTGCATTTTCATCTAATCTCCAGAAGTCCTTTTCTTTAGTTAACTGATGTGCTTACAGCCTATTCCACATGGCACTTCCTTCTGTTTGCTCACATGCCTGTATTGAATATCACAACAAATGACATTTACCCACAGAGTTTTTCCTGCCTCCTCCCAGCTGGATGTTATTAAGACTACCTGCCAACATATCACTGTTGAGACATTTCAAATTACTGCTACCCAAGAGAGAGGATGGGTGAGCTACAGCAGCAGATCAGGGCACTGCCAGCCCACAGCTGAAGCCTGTGTGGGTGCACACAGTGCACTGCCAGGTAACATACTGAGGGACTTAGCAAAGAAAAAGAAAAAAGGCATAAGCATTTGATACCATTCAGGAAGCATTTCTCTGCAACACTATGGGCTTTAGAACTTCTATTACATCTCACAGCATAGGAGCTCAGAGATAAACCAGAGAGATGAAAGCATTTTTCACATGTTGAAACTGGTACTTACTACCACAGGAAGCCACAAGACACTATTAAGTATTAAAGAGATGGACTTTTTATACAGGGTATGATCAAAACCAGCCAGAGCTCTCTTAAAACAAGTCATGTTAAAGGTACTTAAGCATTCAGCTTCAGGGTTTAAACCACGCTCAGCCACAGGAAATCACAGGGGAGCTTAATTTGGTAGAGGGAATTATCCCATGTTCAACACCTGTAACTTTATTTTTTCTGAATCACCTGACAACAGCTACTCTTAGAAAGAGGCCACAAGACCAGACAAGTCTCTGGCCAGTTCCCATGGAAATGACAGGCAGAGAAAAGAAGTTTCATTTCTGAATTAATGACTACCACAAAATATTTGTGTCAGGGACAAAGACTGGGGGCTACATAGATTTAGAACTTCTCATCACCCAATTCAGTATCTACCAGCCTTTCAATTAACACTACAGGTTTTGCCCACCCTCAAAAATACAGATATCAACATACATATAACTTCAAAAAGAAAGTCTGTTCCAAAAGCCTAAGAACTGTGCAATCCCATCTTTATAAAGCACTCAGCTATTTTCTGCCTCACTATCTATATACTATTAGTACTGTTTACACGCCACACTCAGGATAACTAGATATTTTGGTGGTTACAGCAAGTGCTGCTTAAAATATTATTGACTATTACATATCACTGAAGGCACATCAAAAATATTTGTGCTTTACTAGAAAACTCGATTGTCCTCCTATTTTCACTGAGGACTGAAAAGCATTTCTCAGTACACATTATTTCCATGCGGAAATCTAAGGTTTCACAGAATGAATGAGGCTGGAAAAAGACATCTGAGATCGAGTCCCACCTACGGCCAAACACCACCTTGTCAAGCAGACCACGGCACTCAGTGCCCAGTCTTTCCTTAAACACCTCCAGGGACCACGACTCCCTGGGCAGTCCATTCCAATGTCCAGTGAGCCCTTTTGTGAATAAATTCTTCCAAACGTCCAACTTGAATCTCCCCCAGCACATCTTAAGACTATGCCCTCTTGTCCTATTGCTAACTGCCTGGGAGAAGAGGCTGACTCTCACCTCGCTGCCTCCCAGACTAACAAACACCAACATTTGCGGCAAAGAGCGCTAATGCGCTGCGCCCACCAATGCAAAACCACCTCTGCTGCCGGAAAAGATAGGAAGTTTACTCCGGAAGCCTACGACAGCAGTCTTGGAGGGTCATGAGGGACTGGAGCGCAGGCTGCAAGGCGGACAGCCACGGCACACGTGCACAGCACCGGCAACGACACGAGCCTGGGTTTAACACAGGGGCAGCACGGCGAAACAGACCCAAACTGAGCGCTGGTACGGCCGCGTTTCCCCAGTAAAAACACCGCCTTCCCCTGCGCCCTAGAGCGAATGCGCTGAACGCAGCGAGGCGGTAACCGGGCCCAGGCGGCGGGCAGCTTCACCGCCGGCACAACGGGCCCGGCCCGCACCTCAGCCCCGCCCGGGCCGGACCGTGCGGCCTCCGCGCCCGCTG
>VZRF01010901.1:1010075-1127549 GCA_013396875.1 Vireo altiloquus
CCGCCCCGCCGGCGCGCCGCCCGTCTCCCATTGGCCCGCTCCGAGGAAGAGCCTCGCCGCGCGCCCATTGGCGGATCCGGCGCTGATTGGCGGCGCGGGCGGCCAATGGGCTGCGTGCGCGCCAGGCGCCGCGGGCGATGGAGCGCGGGGCCGTGCGGGCCATGGCGGCCCGGCTGGGCCTGGCCGAGCCCGCCGTGCTCAGGTACCGCCGGGCCCGCCGCGGGGCACTCCGCGCTCCCGTGCCCGCAGCCGGCCCTGCGCTATTCCCGCTCCCCCCCGCTGACTGTGCCCGGCACCGCAGCAGCGCCGCCGCACCCCGGGACAACCGCGCCCGCCTCGGGTCTGGTGGGTGGGATGGAGGTCCCAGAGGCGCAGGCCCGTGGGCTCAATGGAACAGCCACCGCCGGCCCTGCGCTGCTGCTGCTGCTGCACATCATCAGAGGAGGGGCGGCGTTGCCCCGGCAGCACCCCGGGCTCTCAGGCTGCGAAACCTTGGATCGAGTCCTGTCGGACATTCTGATTGAGTTGTAGCTGAGATTTTGTTGACGAGGGCTTTGTGTGTTCTGGGTGTTTTGCAGAAAAGCTGAGGAGTATCTGCGGCTGTCCCAGGTGAAATGCACGGGGTTGATGGCTCAAATGACGGCGACAAGCAGTGCTGTGATGTGCCTGGACCTGGCGGCGAGTTTCATGAAACAACCAGTTGACAAAGTAAGATAGAGTGTGTGTCTTGGCTGGCTGGTGCATTCTGCCTGACTCCACAAAACCATTGTTCTGTAGTGCGCGTTGGAAGCAGGAATGGGTTAAAATAACTAACTTTCCCCTAGATCCCGCAGTTTGCTGTGTTACACCTTTCACTGTTCAGAGTTTGAAAAAGCACAAATTGAAATCAGTGTCATAGTCCCTTCACAAATTGAGCTTGCTTTGCCTTAATTTCAGTTTAATTTCAACTCTTGTAATAACCAATAAATTATCAGCAAGGATGTTAAATTTAAGATCTGTCCTTTTACTGTGGGAAGAAAGCAGTTGCTCCAAGGAATCTGCCGCAGTAGGGGTACCTGTAAACCTCCATCTGCAGATCTGCCAGGTGAATAGCACTGAGCTGTCAATGCGTGGTATGGCATATTCATGATTGTCCATTTACAGCAGAGGAGAATTAATTGGACCTGATCCCATTAAGGTGTTGCTCACATCTTCAGCTTGCCCAGATTTTGGTAATTTTGTCACTAACTACCTTGTGATAAAGGGCCCGTGTCATATGTGGAAATGTCAAACCTCACTTCCAGTGAAACAGTCTAAAAATATCACTGCATTAAAAGATGTGGCATTCCTAGGTGGTTAATCTTTCTGTGTGCTGTCAAAACATACTTGATTCATTGCACAAATTTGTTTAATGTAGCAGCTGAACTTTATGGTGTTGTGTTTGGTGCCTTATTAAGATGTCAGGAAGGAATCTTGCTAATTCTTGGGGTTTGTCTTTGTCTTCTTGACAGAGCTATTGTGTTAAACTCTCTGGTTTGAACAAGACCACCTACCAGAGCTCCATGAAGTCTTTGGAGTGTTTGCTAGAGGTGAACCAAAGGCTGGGGATGCGAGACTTGGCTGTGCAGTTTTGCTGCTCAGAGGCAGTGAACGTGGCTTCAGAAATCCTGCAGAGGTGAGGAAGCTCTCATGAGCACACTGGGAACCACAAGTAAGGTTCTTTGTTCTTTTTTTCTCTTTTTTCATCTGAGAATAGTTTAAAAAAATAGGACTCTTAATCCCTGTATTTGCCCATAGCATCACAGTCATCCATTTAACTGCTGATCGTGGCACAGTTCTTAAGTAATGCTCAGTAGAAATAAATTCTTGCTTTTGGGGACCCAAGTCTCCTAAAATGCACATCACTTTATGTGTAAAATCAATAGGTGGAACACTTCAGTGGAGATTCAGCAGGGTTAACTAAAATTTTCCATTCTGTATCATCTGCTTTAACCAGAGCAGTCCCTGAAGAGCTCTGTTCTGCAGTGCTGTCACCCTGATAGCACATGTTTAAATGCTGATAGGTCAGTGCACAAAGGCTGTGCTTGCTTGGTGGTGCTTAATACAAACTGGGAAAAAAATAGCCTGGGGCAGGTGGACAATAAAAAATTGCATTCTTCAGTGCTGCACATCCACTGTGTCATTTTCCATATTTAGGCCTTCCTCTCTGTAACATACATATTACAGGAATCAAAGAAACTGTAGTGCTACCTTCTGTTGTAGGATGGATTTATGCAAAGCATCTCATTGTAAATTTTAGATCTTGGGAAGAGCTGTAAGTGCTATGTGGATCAGGAGCACAAGAAGCAGATTTTACTGCCTTGATCCAGACCCCCAGTTTAAAATACCTCTAATTCCAGGAGAGGTCATCCCAACCCCCTTCTTTTCCCTCATCGCTTTTGCTCCTCTGAGCCAGTAGCAGCTGTTTCTGCTTGACTGGCTTGCAAAGGCCCAGGTGCTCCAACAGACCTGTTCAGCTGCCGAGTGCCACGTGGCAGAAGGATTTCAGCAGCTCTTGACGTGAGGCAAATGCACTGTCCAATGAGCACTTGCTGTCCCTCAGGTATGAATCCAGCCTCTCCGAAGCACAGCGAGCCGACCTGGATTTCTCCAAACCCCTGTTTACAACAGCTGCACTCTGCACTGCATGCAGGTGAGTGCAGCCTGGGAGACCTTCTACAGGCTGCAATGCCTGCTGAGACACCAACCAGTGCCAGCATTCAGGGTCTTGCTTAGCATATCCTGCTGCCCTTTATCTCCTGAAAATGGAGACAGCTGGAGCAAACCAGGCCTGTCCTCATGGTGAAGTCTTGAATATGCACTGCACAAAGCAAAAACTTAGGTGGCTTTCAGTGAAATACTGCTCAAGGTGCAAGAAGGGCTTCTGAGCACCAAGAAGCAGCTACTCTGAAGAAGGAAAAACCCTAAGCCCTACACCATCACATTCTGAGGGTGCTCTAGCTTTTGATGGCTCTGATAGCTGTAGGCCCATATCAGCTAACAGAGTGTGTGACTCAGCCAGCACTCGGGAAGAATTTGCTTATATGCAAAGATCTTCCTCCCTCAGCATTACACCTTGTGACAGTCTTATTCAGCAGCACAGGTGCTGTGTAGTTGCACAGCTCCTGACAAGGGCTCTCTTGACACAGAGTCACCTTCAGCTTTTTGCTGTAGTGGCATTTTGTCCTGGTTCCCTGAAAATCAGAAAAGTTACCTTTTCCTTATACAATTCCCTATGTATATTGAATTCACCATGAGTTTCAGTTGAGCTGTATTGACTGAGTAGTGTAGGTTTTTAAGCAGATTTGTTTCTGAGTGGGACAAGGATAGGCAGGACAAAAAGTCAGGCCTGCCTTCCTCATTGTCACAGGCAGTGTTGGTACAGTAATTATCACCTCATCTAAGTGATAGTTGCTGGAATGCTGCTTTGTACAGTGATAACTTTCTCTTGTAGGTGTTTGAAGCTAAAAGTGGACAGAACTAAAATGTTGGCTACATCTGGAGTGAAAAAACCAATATTTGACCGGCTGTGCAATCAGCTGGAGAAAATAAGCCAGCAACTGAGCAGTAAGTTTTTGGCTTTGTCCCTGTAAGACAGCACACCCATCCCATGGTCTCACAGTGCCCCATCCTGTTCCACTGGTGATTTCAATCTGATCACTTTCAGCTGTCCCCTTTCAGCCAAATCTGCCCATCCACTCCAACATGTTTCCTGCAGCCCAGTTCCCACTCTCAGTTGTTGCTTCTGGAGAAGTTGTGATAGCTTAGCAAGGACAAAAATAATATTTTCCTCTCAAATGCTCACTGCTCTTTACAGTCTCTGCTGCTGCAATTTATTCCTCACTTCTCCCATAGTACCTGACCTATCTTGGATTCCTCCTCGCTCAGTTTCTGCATCCTGTTAACATGGCAACCTGACACATAAATTATCACAAACATCGTCTTCGGACTGACTCACTCCTGTGCTTTCCTTTCCCCCACTGCAAGATGAACAAGCACAACCCTTGCTGTTGTTACCAACTCAGCCATTCCCTGGCACCACCCCTCCTCATACATTGGGCAGATGTCAGGAGTATTTCTTGCCTGTTGTTGAGCCTGCAGCTCTCTCTGCTCATTTTGTGGGGGAGAAAACCTGAAATCCAATAGATGCCCTAATGTCCTTGTATTTCTGCTGTTTCCTCTTCTTTTTCCTTTCCCAGGCTTTCATTCTTACTTTCCCACTGAAAGTTATCCTGCCTCACTGTGTCTTCATACCTTGATGTTTTCTGCAACATGCTGCCTGAATCTAACCCAAAAGCTGCTACTTTCTCCTAGGCATGTGCCCTATAAAAACCCAGACGTTACCCCAGCACTAAAGCAACTAAAGGCAACTGGGAATTGCCTGGGAAGAGTGTGCATCTGTATGCCTGGACAGCCCCCTGCATGTTGTGGGTACCTATAAAAATTGTGGGAATGGAATAGAAGGGAAAGAAATAATTGATAAACCTGCCTGAGTTACCTAGAAGGGTAGCAGTGTAGTTTTGGGCAATAAACGTGGTGGATCATTGCAGTTACTAATGCAGCAGCAGCTAATTAACAGCCTGCTAATTAAAGCAGCCAGTCAGTTCATGCCATACTTGAAGTGCTGGCACCTCTTGTAGAGCTTGAGCATCACTCTGGACCAGGGAACTGCTCTGACTGGACAGCACTACTTGTGGAAGGTGGCACTGCTGTCAAAGAATTACATGTAGACCACCCTTGGAGCCCCAAATACCATTCAAAAGTAAAGCAATTTACTTGTTTTTCAGAAGATGTTCCACTGGCTGCAGAGACACCTGACAGCTTACAGATTGCCCTGGAGCAGTGTGAGCAGGAAGATGGTAAGTTGTGTTTAGCTGGGAATGAAAATCACCTCACTGGAGTAGTTCTGAGCTTTCTTGCTGCCCAGTGTTTTAGCTGTGTGATAGGCCACAGTGAGTGAACACAGAGAAGTTCACAGCAGCTCTCATAAGTTACAAAACCATGAGCTGTGGAAGCACAGAGAGAGCCTGGCAGGACAGTGGAGTTTATACTGAGTAGTCCTAGAATTAAGGACAGCTATTGTGTTCAGACACAGAGGTGAGGAGGTGACAGTCCCAGCCGGTGAGGGGAGCAGTGACCACAGGATCAGATCACAGGGACAGCCCCATCCTGGTGTCTCTGTATTTGCTCACTGCCTGTTATCCCCAGCAACATGTTGCCCATGATGGCCTCTCGTGGACTTTCTTGTTTCCTCATAGGCTCTGAAGAGGATGAGGAGATGCCATGTAAACGGCCAAAGACTGAAACAAAGCAGGACTATGAAGAATGGAAAAAGAAAATCCTAGAAAATGCTGCTAAGGCACAAGAGACAAGGAGTACTGATTCTGTAATGCCACCCAGTAATGTAACTGCTGCTTGCTCTTAACTCTCCCTCTGCTCTAACAAGAGATCCAGTAATATATGCGTGATGGCTGCCTGGCAGACAGCTGATTTTATTTAGGTTTTAAGTATTTAAG
Source organism: Vireo altiloquus (assembly GCA_013396875.1). Classification (NCBI taxonomy): domain Eukaryota; kingdom Metazoa; phylum Chordata; class Aves; order Passeriformes; family Vireonidae; genus Vireo; species Vireo altiloquus. Next base: position 1,015,610 of record VZRF01010901.1, read on the forward strand.
AATGTTATTTTTAATAAACACCACGGATTGATGGGAATTTACAGGAAGCCTGTGTGACTACTCACCAGGCTGTGGCATTAGGGGTAGAATAGCTTCATTCTCTTGCTGAAAGAAGCAGATAACATTCTAATGCTACTTTAAGTGTAAATAAGTTATAAGTTACAGGCCATTAATTCACTGGCTGCAACCAGTCAGTGAAATAAGAGGGAGAGGACTAATAGTGTCTTGTTAAACTGCAAAGCCAGCAGAGAAATGAAGCCTTATTTTTAAAGGGTTTTTTTTAATAAATACTGTTTAGTCATTGAATTTGACTTATTTTCATGTGTATAGGAATGAAGTCTTTTGTGCTTTTGTAAGGGGTCCCAAATATTCCAAGAAACAATAAAAGTACTGGAACGAAAAGCTTTGTATTATGATGTCATGTTCTTGGCACATGTACTTGGAGTGCAAAATAAAAAACATGGAGGAGATGCCTGTGCCTTAAGAAGGAAAATATCCAGGGGAAAGGGACTGGGTAACAGGTTCTTGTGTGTGTCTCAGTCATAAGCTTAGGGATGAGGTCTGTGTTGCACTTCTCTTGCATATTTTCTGCCTGGGCTGTATCTCTGGACCTACCCAGAAATACTTTCAGGTTTGTTTGTCACGGGGGCTTAAACCAAAGTTGATGAATAGACTTGTTGCACTTTCATGAAATTTATTAGTATTAATTCAGAAATATACAGAGCAATGAATACAGTAACATTCACCATGCAGGAACACTGTGGAAGGAAAACATGAACAAAAGTGGGCCTTCATAGAAGGTGATAGATTATCAAGACTCTTCTCTGTCCCAGTTCTGGAAATGCTGCAGAAGTCAGGACTATGCAAAATGAGAAGCACTTGAATGGAAAAAATAGCTAGGGTAAGCCAGTCTTAGAAACCTCATCATGAGCAACCAACACTTCTGCATATTCAAGGGATGTGAAAGTCCATAAAGTTCAAAGGAGCTTTATAGGTGCCTTTCCTGGAAGGCTGCTTTTAGTAGTATTAGTTTCCATTTTTCCTAGAAGCCAGTTCACTGGATGAAGTTTTGCAGAATTTTGAAATTCCATGCAGAAATTTGCATGGAGTTTTGCAGAATCCAGAACAGGAAATCACAGGTTTAATAAATAATGTTATACTTTTATCTGAGAGATTGTAAGTGGCTCCCACTCTACACATAAGAGTTTAAAATCCAAAATAAGTTAATATTGTGAAGAAAAGGTTTAATGTTCAAGAGCAAAGTGAGGGTGGAAAAAAGGGCTTCAACCTCCTAACTGGACTAAAGGCAGAGTCTGGCAACACTCTCTTTGCCTGGCACTGAACCTATTAGAAATGAAACCTGTTTCGCATCTCACACCATAGCAGCTTCTCAGTCTTCATTAAAATTTCCAGAGAGGAGAAACAAATCCTCAAACTAAAATTTAGCAACTTAAGTGCTGCAGTCATGGACAGTGAGAAGCACTTGTAAGTTTTAAAAACATATAAAATCTCTGGAAATCTCTTTTCTCTACAACATGAGATCTTTTTGCTTAGACCCAAGAGTCATTAGGTGACTTGTATTCATGGCAGTTTCACGTATCTCCTTCCAGAAGTTCAATCAGTTCAACTCAATTCAATTTGCCATAACAAACAGCTGCAAAGCATTGATTTAAGTTGCTTCAAACCAGGGTTCCTCATAACTCCTAACTATGCAGTGATTATTTTTTAAAGGAGAGAGTAGAATAATAAAAAACCAAAACAACAAACCAAAACCATCCAAGCTGGAGTTGCACTGAAGCATCCATGTTGTGGAGAAAGTACCTTTATGAAAGAAATACAGAAGAAAATGATGTCTGTACCTTTTGTTTTAAGTAACAAACACCTGAGGGACAAGTTGTGCCACTGTTGTGACAGTTCTCTAAAGCTGGTAACGTACATACATCAGTCAGGAAGAAAGTCTTTAGAGATCCCATGCTTGGTGTGAGAGACCAGAAAACTGCTAGGGGTTTTCTGCTATAAACACACCAACAATACTCTGCAGAATCAAAGCCTTCAGCAAGAAGTCAGCCCCAGTAAAAGCCACGTTTTTCCTCCACTATATAGAACAACTAAAAACTTGTAAAAACAAACAAGAGAGCTTCTGCTTTTAGAAATCTTATGCCTCTTCCTTAAGGCACTTCTGGAACCATAGCACTAACACACAAAATAATTGAGGAAGACAGTCCAAAACCTTACATTATAAAATAGGGATAGAAATTACTGGAGGCACCGAGTCCTCCTTCCACAGCTTCACGTCCATCTCCAAGAGCAGTGGAGGTTTCCCACAAGCTCACGCAAGCTTGACAGACATACTCTGAAATCTCTTCAGCCTGTTAGCAGCAGCCACCACATAGAAGTGTTTCTGTGAACAGAACAGAACAGTCCAAGTGTGAGCTCAACCCAAGCAAAGGAACTTTTCTGCAGCTGACAGGGATCTTTCTTCCTGGTAAATCTATTTCCCTCTAGTGACCCCCAGCTTGCATGGGTTGCAGTAGTTCCTGCACAGCAGCTGGGGCTGTGAGGTTCTTCAGTGTTACTATGAATTGTACAGTGATAGGTGTTTAGATTATGTCACCTTTAAAATGCAAGTGCAGAAGTTTGCCACCAAGCAGTTGCAGTGCACGACAGAAAAAAGTGTAAGACTCTGGTTTAACTCCTTGCAAGGAATTGCAACACCCCAGTGACAGAAGAGAAGGAAACCATCCTCACTGAGTTTGCCTCACACTTCCACAGGCTTCTTTCTAACAAGATCACTGCGTTCATCTTTTAAAATCAATTATCTACAATCAAATAGAGACTCAAACACAAATTATTATCTATCACTTTATAAAAGCTCAGTTCAGAAGGAGCCTGGGGTTATCAGAAAGACCTTGAAGAGTTCTTTGGATGGGTTTAAGCCTGATTTTTTTTTCCTCTTTCCCACACTTCTATTCTGCAGTGGGAGGCACAAACTGCCTAAAGTTGTATCCCTACTCCATAGTGACAACAGATCAGTGCAACTGTTACCAATGGAAAAAGTATAAAGAGAATGAACATTTAATGTAAAATGAGTAGAAAGTAAGATGTAAAAAACATCAACCAGAAAGAGTGAAAATTGAAACCAAACTTGCTAGAAACAGAAGCAATATCCTTCTGCAGGACGAAACACTTAATTTACAGGTAAAAATAGACTTCACAACTGATACTTACACTCAAGAAGCCTGTGGGCACCAGTGAGCCCACACACAAGGGGAGGGGAAGGCTCTGTGTTGTGCCGATGCTCCCTGTGGAGGCAGATTTGCCAGCCTTTGTGTATTTACCTTCCATTTCCTGTGGGCCATGTAACTCTGCAGCAGCAGCTGGGACTTCAGGCGGAGCTTGGACTTCTGGGCCTTGGCAGGGAGGTTGTTGAGCCACTCGTGCTTCAGACACTGCGTCGCGCTCATCCGGCAGCTGCAGGGGAGGATCTGCCGTGAAAACCCAGCCCCCTCCTGCTCACTGCCTCAGGGCCCCGTGCCCCTGTTTATTAGCGACAAAGAAACTGCCTCAAATGAATGACCCGAGTGAAAACGCTGTTCGCCCCCGTGCATGGATCCTGAGGGCATCCTGCACTCTCCAGCAGGAGGAGTGAGCGGGATGAAGGAGTACTGGCGGCTCTGCAGGGGCCTGGTTGAGCTGTGGTTAGGTTCACGAGGTAATGTGTCATCTTATTATGCAAATTCGGAACTTTGCTAACAGAAAAATAACATTTGTGGTGTTATCTGTCCACCCTGACAGCACAGGCCCATTCTATGCCTTGTATTTAAAAAGCACAATTCTCTACTCACCCTAAATTTGGATCAAGCTAGGCATACTTTATATCCTGACATCCAACAATGGGCCCAAATGCCACAGCCTATCCTAAAAGCTATGAGAAATATATGGTAATAGAAGAAATCTTGAGGTAGAGGTGTTGAGAAAAAAGTTTAATTTGCCTTTTTTCAAATCAAAAGGCTATGCCAAGCTGCTGAGCTCTGTCTGAGCTGTCACTGAAATGATGGAAAGACAACTCCTGCCTGCTCATCCCAATTTCAGCAGTCAGGGGAGGGGGCTGCAGATCTTGCACATGGCCAGACCCACTGTCCCAGCAGGGCAAAGGTGCCTGGTCTGCAGGGGAGCAGGGGCTGCCACACCTTGTGAACAACTAATCACTGCTCTCTGCAACTCACTGACAACACTCTTCCCTCACATACTCATTTCATTCACAGCTTCTAACCAGACCTTGCAGACTGTCCCTCTGGAGACCCTAATCCCATTGCACAGAAAAATTGGAGACTCCAAAGGAATGTTTACAGTCTTGCAGCAAATCATCATCACAGTCTGAGAAAAAATCCTTAGACCTCTCCTGCGGGCAATATGCTAAATCTCAGTTTATTCTTTGCTTTTCATAGGAAGCTATTGTTCGAAATGTAACTAGTAATAGAACTGATTTGTCTGATTTAGGTAATGATCAGAAAGTTGTTAATATTCTAAGCACTCCTTTGAATTCCCCTCAAACACACAATCTGTTTTACTGTATGCATCATTTCCTAGTTTGATTAGTTTTGTACCACTACTCAGCAAGAGAAAAATTTCTCTACCCAGCCAACCCGCCAGCCTTGGTCTGACATCAATATCATCCTCATTCTCTGCTTTGTTTCATATGTGCAATCACTTTTTATCTCAGTGGAGCCAAGAACGAGAAAACACATGCAGAGTTAAGTCCCAAATGCTCCCTAATATCTCCCAAAAGCCTGTAGACCACTTTACAAGAGAACAATGCACATTTTCACAGCTGCAGCTTCCATTTATCCTCCATTGCATTCAAGAGGCATTTTTGCAATTTGTGTCAAGGCTTGTGACAGTCCAAACTAACAATAGCAGTAGTTTTTGCACAGAGAAGCAAAAGCTTTAGAGACAGATTCCTATACTGCAAATCCTTCCAGAATCCCTGAGTTCTGCCTGTATTGATGCTACTGTGAAAAGCAGCTTTCCTCAGTCAGGGTACACAGACATTTTCCTTTAAAACAGGGGCTTCTGAATCACTGAGGAACTGCCCAGCAAGCCCAGAGACAGCACACAAAATGTCACATAGTGGAGCTGTCACTGTTGGCTGCAATCCAAGCAGCTGGTTGGTAGGAATTCCATATCATTGGTGCTACTGTCCCCACAATCACAGAGGTACCTTTTCTCCTTCACAAGTAGTCTGGAAATAAAGTCTTTGGCTTCCTCCGAGAGCTGTTCAAACGCTTCTGCATCAAAATCCCAGCTGCAATTGACTACATAATTCATTGTCTCTGCATCAGTCTCTCCCAGGAATGGGGACAGGCCACTAAGCCTTAAAAAAAGAAAGAAGGGGAGGGGATAAGAGCAGTTATTGTATGCAAGATGTGTTTTTCCTTCTGTGAATCCTCTGCTTTCTAGCTGTTGCTATCTTATGGAGGGAAAAGGCTCTCAGCTATGGAGGGTTCCACTTCTCAGTCCCTGCCATGATAAGGCAATAGTTTGGGGCAATAATGTGTTGCAATTCAGTGTTACCCCCTAGCAGTTCACTCAGGTCAGGAGCACCATTGACAGATTCCCAAGGAATGGATTCAGTGAGGATTTAGGTACATCCTTCAGTGCTTTCCCAGCTAGGAAAGCTAGAGGGACTCAAGAGCTTTCCCAAATCGGGGCTCATATCCATATGTGGCTTGAATTAAACAGAATTCTGAACAATAGATTACTTTTTACAATTAGTCTCTAAATGCAGATTTATTGCTTCCATCATTTATTACTTAATTCAGTTGGGTTTGGCTAACATACAAATTTAAACCAGAAATTTATCCAGTTCACAGGAAATGTCTGTGAAAGGTTCTGGAATGTAAAACAAGCTTATCAAAAGGTAGAGACTTTGGACAGACAAGCTGTCCATGGTTGCCATCCAGATAGCAGTGAAAAGTTTTAGCCCTGTTCATGACAGGTCATTTCTTAGACCCATGACCTAACACAGATAGTATTAATTCTCCTTTGCAGATGCACAGCAAGTCTAAGATCATAAAATGATTGGATTACAAATTTAAAAATTAATTCAAGTCCTCAAAACCACAATCAAACTTAAAATTCTCACATATTTTGGGCAACTTTTTAGAGTAAAAGACCTGACCCATTTTACTTTGCTAAATAAGATGATAATGGAGAAGAACATTTACATGTTTATCAAAAGGATTATTTGTTGTTTAGACATTTTGGACACACAGTGAGGTACATCTGCATGAAAAGCTGGGGGGTTGAACAGAATTAATTAGGAGAAGTCACAGCCAGATGGTCTCAGTGGCTGCTGCCTTGCTCAGAGCCACCACACGACCCTGGCAGGGCCACTCACAGCATGTAGGTGATGACACCCACGCTCCACATGTCCGTGGGGAAGGAAACAAAGTCGTAGTTCACCACTTCGGGAGCCAGGAACTCCGGAGTCCCAAAATTCACCTTCAGCTTCTCACAAGGTTTGTACCTGTACCAGGAAAAGAGCCATGAGTGAGGAGCTGGGGAGCTCATCTCACCAAGGGAAGAGCAGGGCAAGGCTTTTGGGAGCGTGGCAGCACAGCAGAGCCAGGAGGAAGAACAAGGACACTAAACTCTGCGAAGGGTACCCCAAAGAGTGGCAGCAGCTTTACTCTGCCAGGCACCATAGGATGCTTTCCAGCTGATGTTGTCCAAAATCCATAAAACACAAAACAAACAAAGCAGCTTTGATTGTACAAGACCTGGAGAGCATTTGTTTAGTGGGATGTACCCAGCTACAGCTCAGGGTAAACATCTGCATCACAGATAGGAACACAGTATAGCTGCTAAGGTGGGACTGAGGAGGATCACAGTGACTCCATACAGGAGGAAATGACTCAGTTCTGTTGCTTAACAGGGCAAGGTTATGAAGCTCAAGCAGTAACAATTGTCACTGATGGCAGTTGGAATAACATCTGTGCTCAGGCAGAACAAACCATTGCTTGTAAACCTCTTTCTCCTGGAGGATCTTGGTGCAAAACTGCTTCAGAAGAAGTTTGTATCTTTACCCTCCCAATTTAAAAACCAAACAAAACCCCAAACTCAATGTATATATATTTTTTCTTTCTTTCTAAAGTATTTTATGGAAACAAAGCCCTTGAATGGATACTTATATACAAACACATAAATATAGATATATGCATGAATGTACCAGCATTTAGCTTAAGAAAAACCTCAAAGGTTTAAAAATACATAGAGAAATGTTATTGTTCTTACTGTCATAGTAATAGAAATAATTCCTTTTTATTCTAGGGCAATTGATTCATGCTTTCACAGCTTTTCTTTAACAAACTCATGCAAGCAAAATAAAAGAATGGAGAAAATTCCCTCTTTCTCTGGGGGTTTCCTGTTTCACATGTGATGGCTCAAACATAGCAATATTTTTTCTTTTTTTTCCTTCAATCAACTTAACTACTTAAAGAGTTTAGCAGATAATTTCTGCAATTAGAACCTGCACCATGAGACCCTGCAGTCAAGAAGTCTCTGGGAGCCTTCATGGAGTCCCTAGAGTAAAAGCTCTACATGGGGAATAATTTTGAGATAATTAGAACAGTAGTATAGCTTTATCCAAGAGAAATGTTATTTGAAAAAGTAATTAGGTAATTAAAGCACACAGCAGAAGACTCATGCCTGCAAAAGCATAATGCTTAGCTCACTCACACACAATTATTACAGAGCCATCAAAACACAACCCCCCACCAAAGAACAATGAGAAACATGTCAGAGGTTTGTGAGTTTGATTTGTTGGGGTTTTTTTTGTTTAGAATAAACTCATAACTGAACCTTCTTACCTCCTTGCTAATCCAAAGTCAATGATTTTAATCTGGTTTCCTGTGTGATTTACACATAGTATGTTTTCAGGCTACAAAAAGAGAAGAGGATATGTTGAGTTAAATGTTTGAGAGAGAGATCTAACAAAGATAGATAGTACACAAGTCCCTCCATAAAAAGTCACAAAAACCAGATCAAATGCACCCAAATTTTTTTTTTTTCTCCAATGAGAATATTTTTCAAGGTGGGGACAGGGGTTGATGGGGTCCAATTGTATTACAACTGCAGAACTGTCTACGAGCCAACCTGGTCTAATATCATTTGTGTGAAGTGATGTGTAAACAAGCAGGAAAAAAACCAGTTTGTATTTCTGTTTAAAAATATCAGTTATTAAGGGACTGGTATTCCTAATGTATTCCTAATATTAGGAACACTTTGCAATTTTGCTGCAGATTGGTTCCGGGCAGTAAAAGCACAAACTACAGAAGATGATTGAACAGGTATTTGAACACAGTTACAAAGGGGTAGGGGAAATGGAGGGAAGCCTGTGGGCACCTCCCGCCAAGGAGGTTTTGGGTGGGGCTTTTTCTCATTGATGACAAAAGGGAATTGTTTAATGCTACAGAGAATGAAAAGCTTCTGATTTAAGAAAGGCAAAAGCCCAGAATCCTGATCATTTCACTATTCCAAGCAAGCTACTGAACAGACATTGGAAAAAAGTAATTAATTTCTAGAGCTCCATTCACTGTAGCTACAAAGTCTATTCCTTTATGACGTGAGTCCATGAAATGAGAAATTACTCCTCAGTAATTAGAGACTCTCTGGTGCCTCAAGCAGCACCACTAAAGCACAGAGAGCACGAACAACTGACCTTCAGATCTAAATGGAGAATGTAATGCTGGTGCAAGTAGTGGACTCCTTCACAAATCTGTTTGGTGAACAGGATGGCATCCAGCTCAGTCAGATGGTAGTTTTCATCTGTGATCCGGTCAAATAATTCCCCACCATCAAGACTAAAATTTTGACATAGAAAAGCATTAAAAACCCTAAAATCTTGCATTAGCCCAATTTATTTCCAAGTTGGAAATTAGGCTCTGTAATTGAGGGTCCTAACAAAACATCCAATATGAAGTGTATAAGCAGCCTCATTAACTTCAAGAGAGTTATTTCTCTTGAAAATAAGTATCAATCTAAAATGAAAATTTGAAAAGTTGTCACTAATATTTGGGGGGACACATGTCAAACCCAAACCCACATGACGTGGTGATCCTATGGGACCCAGAGAACCTACAGGGAGTACTAAAGTATCTGTTATTCGCTCATCTTATTAGTCATGGGAAAATAAGTCTTCAACCCACAAAATTTACTAAATGAAACTTCTCAAACTGAAAGCTGTTTTACATCAGCTGATAACTGAACTTAATTCTGCATGGAAGTTAAGAGAAAATTAGTCAGAGCTCTGACAAGCTTTTAACCTGAAGAAATTACCTTTAAAACCTAAAAAAGAAGGTAAAAATTACCTTCTGAAAGTGATATCAACTCTCTCTCAGGCTGGGAAACCACTCCTTCACAGCTCAGAATTACCATTCCCTATTTCCTTTAGTGATCTGAGAAAACCCAAACATCTGACAACTCCTGATACCATTTAAACTTACTATTCCATGATCAATGTGACATTATTTTTGGTTTCAAAAGCATCATAAAGCTGGATTAGATTCACGTGATTCAACTGGTTCATTATGTTAATTTCGTTTTTTACTTCCTCCTGAAAAAAATAACATAGTGACAAAAAATGAGCAAAATACGCTCCTTGAATTTCAACATAGCAAAACTAATTATTTGTGAATATTTGTTGGACTCAACAACAGCTACATCACAGATCTCATGGGGATTGGAGGTTTCATCATGAATACAGGAGATGATGAAGAGTTACACCAAGCCCAAGACTTTGCAGTATTTGATGGCACCCAAGGACGAGCTGCCTGTCATTGGGCAGCTTGGGGCCATGGGGTTGGGTCTGGCAGGGAGGGCAGGGCCAGGGCTCCCAGCACTGTGGTTACCTTCTCCTTGGCTCCTTTCACTTTTATGATTTTGGCTGCCAAGTTGAGCCCTGTCGATATTTCCGTGCACTTGTGGACTTGCCCAAAACGCCCCCTGTGGATGCCAAGGAAAAGATGGGAAAGCAGCTCAGCACAGCTCAGCACAGAAACCTCTCCTACAACTATTCTTATCATGAGCAAAAATAGCCCAGTACAGAGTGAACGGAGTCGGGTGGCCAGCAGCATGGAGCTCCTCTTTCTCTCAGCTTATGAAGGATTAGTTTTATCTTTCCAGCCAGTTGTTCCAGCTTACATTAACATATTAAGCCCCGTTGGTCCTGCTGAGGTATGATGGCCTGGCCATGCTCTGGCTCCCTTCTGTAACTGGACCCCCTTGCTGTCCTTCAGGGATGTGTTAGTGGGTATATTAACAAGGATATTTCTGTCCTGATCTCAGAACTTTTTAAATGACCATAAGACCAGTAACTGTAGCCACTCCACGGACTGCATTTCTGGCGTGCTGTAAATTCTCCCCCATGTCACGCAGATACGTTAATGCCCCTGGGGAGATTTCTAAACACCATCTTCCCTGCTGTTGCATCACATTGCTTATACTTATTAAGCCATACTTGTACGTGGGTCAATGTGTAAATCAAGCCTTCTTGTCACGTAAGTAAGGATACAAGAATACAAAAGCTGAAGCAGCTGCAGACTTCTTATGAGAAGAAGTCTAAAAAACTAAAACATAAGTTCAAAATAATCATAACTCTTCCTCAGTTTTCTTTAATGTGCAGCTCAGTACAGGAAAAAAAAAGATTTTGGAAGCTGCCTGACCTAATGGGTCTTTGTTGATATCAAATGCTCTGAATCTGTCTGCCTTAAGGGTACAGATTTTCCTCACAACACTAAGGCCAGGATTATTATAACAAATGCAAAAACAGTCATCCAAGATGGCAGTCAGGCATCAGAAAATGGGGCTGGGGCAGGAACCAGCCATTTGAGGGACACCTTTGATGTAGGAGCAGCTGTGACGGCCCGAAGGGCTCCAGGATGAACCCTTTCCCTCTGGCTGCAGGGAGCTTGTCTGTGCCTCCCACACACACGCCCTGGGAGCTCTGTGGCTCCCTGCATTTCCCCAGCAGCAGCACAGCACAGGGACAGCCACACTTACCCCCCCAGGACCTCGTGACGACACACAGAGTAGCACGAGGTCACCTCGGCTTGCTTGACACTGACGATGCGGTGCTCGAACGGAGCCGGAGGAGAGGGGCTGTCATCTGCAGAGGGGACAGGCTGGTCACCGACATCTCTGCACACATCACTGCCCTCTGCCACCTCCTCACACCACAGATCTCACCCCGCTGGATGTGAGGGGCTTCCCCCTGCTAGCTCCCTTTTACAGATGAGGAATAAAGTCCCAGAAAACTGAGATCAGGATCCCACCTCCTGAATCTCCTCTCTGTTTGTAACACAGTGAACCCACTGGACACCTTTAGGAGACCAACATCTTAGTTTATGCATTAACAGAAAGGCTCACCTGAAAAAATGATCTGAAAGTCTGAAAAAAATTACACTTGATCATCTTTTACTTGTTACGTGACAGCCAGAAAAACCAGCAAAAATACACAGCACTGAGGAATGAGGACAATGATTGATAAAATCACAAGGTTCCTCTTAGCAGCAAGAATTTCGTAGACAATTTCCAAATTAAAGCCGCAATTATTAGCATTACAACTATTAAGCTTAGTCAGTTTGTGGTAAGCTAAATTAGTTAACTGTGATCACTTAATGTCCAAGGTTTTCTAGGGTAAAGCTTCATTAAACCAATTTTTTATGTCCCCCATTGAAAGCAATTTTATAACTAATCTCCAAGTATCTCAGGCTGCAATTTAACAAGTATTCAACTCATCTCCAGCCACTGCTCAGAATGCCAGAGCCAGGTCAGGTCATCTGCCTATGTCTGTACATTCTGGAACATCCACATGTATGTGCTGCCAGGAGAGAGCACTCCCTGAGACACTACAACCAAGTATTCCCTCAGGAACCAAGAGATCCATGGCCAAAAACAGAACAGGCCACAGCAAGAAAGACTTTCTGCAGTACTTTTCTGTGCTCCAGATCTCCAGTCCAGAGTTGATAAAGTGTGCTTGGTTTGCATGCTCTATCCCAAGGAACAAATGCTTCATATAAAGAAAATTGATTTTTTTCAAAATTCTTGTGCTTCTGATCATACATACACTTCACCCTGTTTTATTTGAAATGATTATTTCCCACAAAACACACTTTAAAAGGAAAGTTACTATGAAAAGAATCTGTGAATTGTTATTTACATAGTCAAAGGTACCCTTTGGTACCCAAGCGAAAATGCTCTTGAAGTGTGTAAGACACGGCTGTTCTACTGAGCACTGCTCCTGCTGTGATTGTCTATACAACAGGCAGGAATAGCACAAAATCCTCAATGTACAAGTTTGAAGAGTAACTGTGAACAACTCACCAATGATTTCTCCCTGTGTGGGAAGAGCTCTGCCAGCTTCCAGAGCCTTGCTCTTCTCTGGTGCCTCTCCTGTGCACTGCCGAGCATCGTGCCCGCTTCCCCCCAGAGATGCAGACTCAGATTCTCTCCTCTCACACTTGGCATCTTTTGAGGATTTTTCTGCTTTTGCTGTTTCTTGATGGATTTTCACTTCTGCCCCTGCACCTTTCACAGGCTCCTTTGCAGGGATATTCTGTGAGGTTATGCACTCGCATTTTAACCCTGATTTCTCTTCAGCCTTTTTACCTGGTTTGGACTTGCTCAGGAATGGCTGTTGTTTCCCTGTTTCAGGTGCAAGCTCATTTTGCTTATTGTCCCCTTTAACTTCTGAATTTGGCCCAGAGCTGATGTTTTTAGGACTCTGTTGAAGTTTTAATTTGTCAGGCAGCTGCTTGACTCCTTTCAAGTCTGCTGGTGTGGATTTCACTTTGGGACTTTTACCTCTGTTGTCACTTACATTTCCCTCCTTGGCCATCTCAATCTTTTCTTTCATGTCAGTCATATGTACACTGATGGATATCCTGCAGAGCAAACAGGAGAGATTTCATATCGATGCAGGTGGCCAGCCTGGTTTTTGTAACTTAGTGGAGGAAGAAAAACCTGTACATTTTCAAATCCATAAATTCCTTCTGTATTGATAAAACCTGACTGTACCAATCTTGCTGGGAAAGACTCACAAACACTCAGGGGAGAGCACCAAAAAGCATGCTGATTCTTCCTCTGTGTCCTCATCTCTCTACATGTCTGCCCTTCTGCTGAACAAAATGTCTCACCCTGCAAAGAGTTAATCCCACATTTGAAAGCTTACCACTTTTTGCAATTATTACAGTTGGTCTAATAAAACACCACTCATCTGGGCAGAGAGAGGATAGTGATTGCCTTCACAAATTACAGGCTGATTATCTAAATGCCTGGCTGCTCATATGGCTCTACAAATCTGATGGTTTGCATCCTCTTCCAGCTGGCTGACCTGCACACTCAGCCATCTGCGTTTTGGTCTTCCGAAGGGACAGCATTCTTTCCACAGCTTTCTCTTAAAAATCTCACTCTGATAAACTTTCCCATTCTATCAATGCGATTTGCCTTGGCATCTTAACTATTGGAAAAGTTTAATGATTTTTTCCCTCATGTGTTGCCTAAAAAGATTACAGGTTAGAACCAATTCTCTGCGCTCCTAAACTCCATCAAGGCATTTGTGTGATAATGTTTGAATCAATTGTTACTGCTCCAACCACATGAGCAGTCTGATTTTACTGAGGCTGAACTGAAACTTGTGAAGTTGTGAAGCAGATTTTATACAATGTACAAATGAAGACAGTTTCTGATGTCTGGGAGAGAACATATCTCATTTTCACAAAGGTTATTGTCTCTTTCAGTGGACCAACCTCATTACAAAAGATGTTAGAAAAGAAAATTATTCTGCTTTCATAAAACAAGAGTCTGAAATGTCTCATTTTCTGCACCTTTAACACCCTGTGCTGTGGATCTAAGCTGCTCTGGTGTGAGCTATGAGAGCAGCTGAATCCAGCTCCGAGCAAACACTTCCTCTGCTATCTAGACAAGCCTGAACTCAGTGGGACTCTCGGGCATTTCTCCAAGCTGGGGAACACAATGTTCCTTTGACTTTGCTGTGTGGGCTTACAAACTTCATTAGAAGTTGCATCCACTTTAGAGAGGCGTTTACCACCCTCATGTGACTTCACACTCCAAACCAAACAGTGCCCTGGGCAGGACAGCTGGGGTTTAATCCAGCTTCTGCCTTCCAGTTACCTGCTGGCCTCCCTCATCCTCAAGGCAAAATCTGGGGCTCAGACACCAAATTTGTACACATGATCAACGGAGAAACTCCCCACCCAATGTCATACACACACATGTAGATGTGTGTGGATGAGTGCATCTATCACACACATACAAATCACAAAGCCACCCACCCACACAGAGAAGGCATTGGCAGTTAAANAGAGAAACTCCCCACCCAACGTCATACATACACATGTAGATGTGTGTGGTTAAGTGCATCTATCACCCCCACACACATACAAATCACAAAGCCACCCACCCACACAGAGAAGGCATTGGCAGTTAAAATCTGCCACAGAAGTTCCATTTGTTGGGGTTTGGCTGGTAGGGGTCTTTTGGTTGTGGGGTTTTGTTGTTTTCTGTTGTGTGGGTTTTTTAAAACTTAAATAAATGGAGTGAAAATAAAATCCTAAATAAATAATTCAAAGGAAAATGGACTATGAAACAGCTATATGAGGAAAATATTAGCCTGATAGAGATGAATAAATGAACAATCTTTAGGTGATCAAGACACTGAAAACACTGAGGACAACAAACACAAGTTCTTTGGTTTTTTCATATACTAATTAGTATCTCAAATTCCTTTCACCCCCATGGTTATAGCAACAAAGGAGTTGGGAGGGAGTGAGTGGTTTACAACTACTTGAACTCCTCTGTTGTGGTCACCTTTCTACACCAGTACACAGAAGTAGTGATACCCCAAACCCCTCCCTCCCTCCCCTCTGACTCCTGGGCTGCACAGAATCCTTACACAGGGCCCTTGGAGCCTCCTGCCTTAACCCTTGGAAGGTCTCCCACTCCTCTCCCCTCCCGCAGGAGCTCCTTTAATGGCCTGGCTTTCCTTCTTCCCCTTCTAACACATGAAAAGGCTTCAGGTCACACAGAAAGGCACCAACAAGGCCATTACCTGGTATGTGTCACTTCACACCCCGTGTCAGATATAGTCCGGGATGTGGAGGGCACAGCTTCCTGGGATGCCGCACTCGCTCCTGGAGGTTTGTTTTCATTCTTCCCAGGTTTCTGATGAACAAGCTTGTGGCATTCATCAAGGCGTGGGGCTCTGTCCACATTCTGTGCTTTAGCAGGAGCATTTTGGTTGCCTGCATGATCTTGATGTACGAAGGGAAGGCCGTTGTGTTGATTCGAAGCTTTGACACCGACATCCTTTGGCTGTGGACAGCTCTTAGAGCTCTGGGTGTTGCCAGCACCTTCTACCCCTTGCTGCTGTGCTGTCCTCTCTTTAAGCTGGGGCTTGGAGTCAGCTTTGTGGGTTACAGCACTAGAAGAGTTCACCTTTTCACATGCTCCCTTGTTTTCATCCAGCTTTTTCACGCTTTTTGTCTCTGAATAAAATGATCCATTACTAAACTATCCTTGGCAAAAGTGATGGCAAAACAGAGAAGGAATAAAGGAACACATCTCTCAAAATAACCTATGGAGTTACACCTGAAAAGATAGCAAGAAACCCTCCAGAAGGTTTAAAATCCTTACACCATCAGCCTTGAGATACTACTAATGCTCATGGCTTAAAACCAGAGATTTACCTGCTCTGGTGGCTTTCCAGCAGTGCCACAGATTGAACTTGGATTCCTTAAAGCAAATGAAAAACCTGCAAGGCTCAAGCTCCTTGTATCCGAAATCTGAAATCACTCCATGGGCAAATATAATGGGGAGTTAAGGCACTGCAGATCCTGCAGGACCCTTCTCATCCCAGTACACCCTCAACCCCTTTAGAGGGGTAGAGACACACCCAGCAAGACTCCAAGGGACACTGAGGCTCGAGACAGTGCCCACTTTCCACAAAAGGACTAAAAGGCTCTTCCTCACCTTCCCATGACAATGGCTGTGATTATTAACATTCAGCATGCCCAGACCACCAGCAATGAACATTTGCTCAAAACTCTGTGTGGCTTTTGAGGCAGAATTGTGACCATTTGCTTTCTTTTTGTCACTCCCAAAGTGATAAAGCTAAAAAGGGGATTGCCCATAATGCAAAGGATTCACTGACAATTTGTGAAGACAACAGCATGACAGGGCCTGCTCAACATCACATGCACCCCTGCTGCAACTCCACAGGCATTAATAATGGGAGCAACAGGGCAAGGCCCTGACAGATGCACCCGAAATAGGAATCTGGCCCTGACACACCAATGAAACTTGCTGATCAAAAAAAGATATTCACAGTGTCAACACGTCCCTTTTTCAGAGAGGGGGAAGAGGGAGGGCTGCTTCAGCTGTATTAATGGAAAAGAACTTATTAGGTTTGCTATGTGATATGGCCACTATCTTCACAGTATCTCCAAACAAGCTCTGCTCTCTGAATTCAGCTCACTGAAACCCAACTCAAAAAACCCCACCTCTTCAGCTAAACAAAGGTGCTCCATTTAATTTCTGCATCTTCTAGCTTTTTGTGGTGCTTAATCCTGGGGATAAATCATCTTGGGAAGGCGGTGAGGACAATTCTATTTTTCCAATACTGAGGGGCAAAGTTACTCAGTTACATTTGAGTAATTCAGGTAGTGGGAAATAGCAGCTATTAATTTCCAGTTTGTCGGCTGCACATTCTACAGTCAAAGCTTGTAGCATTCCTGGAGTGATACATACCTTCCAGAGGCTTCTTGCTTTCAGTCTGGGTTCCTCTGTTACTAAGCACATGCTTAGGTTTTGCACCACTCTCCTCAGACTTATCTTTGGCCTAAAAAGGACAGAGGAACACAGAAATAAGTTACAGCCAAGAGTGTCTATTTCCCACTAGGTTCCTCCAACTATGTAGGTATTCAGACTCTGTAAAATGGACAGTAACATCTCAAGTTCTGAATTATTAGTCACTGCTGTGTTCACTTCCTTCTTCCAATCTCTCCCTGCCTTTGCAGGCAGGCATCCTTTTAAAACAACATAACACAGATTAATACATTAGCTCACTGCTTTCCAAAATGTTCACTGTCGTAGTTTCTGTCTCCTGCCATCTTTACTCCTATTGATTAAAAAGTATGACATGTGAAACATGACAGTAGAAAAAGAAATGACACAGCATTTCTGTTGCTTTTTGGCTGGTGACAGAACGAAAAGTAATTAATATATTTGTCAAAATAGATTTGTCTCAAGGTATCGAAAAATTCATTATTTGACCTGACAGAGGTGGTACCAAAAAAGAGCCTCTAGCTTTATGGCAATTCTTGTGTATATACTTGACATTTCACATGTCACCTTTAGAATGATTAAAAGCAGAAGCAGATTTTTATTTTTAAGCAGTGTTTTTCCTCCAGTTAGTTTGAGAGGATGGATATTTTGTAATAGGACCACTAAAGACTTCACACAGCAACACATGTGAAATCAAATTACAACTGAGTTCTATTTAGCAAAAAGCATTACAGAAAATTAGGAAAAGGCATCATATTTCCTGTGGTTGGCATATAGTTAAAAATCTAGTGATGAGCAGCCTCCTATCCTGATTCATACAAGCAAATAAGCACCACGTGAAGTATTTCTGCAGGTAACTGATTACAAGACAGCTGCACATCAGCCCTTCACCTGTTAGTAGAAGTTAAGGATTTCATGCACCAACCCTAGAGATTTCACAGAGCCTCCCCACCTCCCCCTTCCCAAAAAAAACCCCAAAACACCAAAGAGTAAAAGTAGGAAAAAATCATTACCCTTTTTATTACAGCTCTAAGCAAACCTGCAACAATGACCAGGGTGAACATTATTCTTGCACAATCCTACATGCAAAGAAAGCCTTGGGTAAGTGACAGTTTAATGCCAGTGCGTTTTTCT
The DNA here is from genome assembly GCA_013396875.1 of Vireo altiloquus. Lineage (NCBI taxonomy): Eukaryota > Metazoa > Chordata > Aves > Passeriformes > Vireonidae > Vireo > Vireo altiloquus. Next base: position 1,033,607 of record VZRF01010901.1, read on the forward strand.
CTGCTTTTTAAGAAGTTAGAGGTTTGGAACATAGGAAGCTCAATTCATAGTCTTTTGTTGACTCGAACCCCACAAAACTTCTTCCATAAGCATTCCCATGGAATCCCTGGAATGCTGTCAACAAACAGCTTCACCCAGAAATGCAAACATGGCCTCCCCGCTCCCAGCCCATCCCATCCCCAGCCAGCTCGTGATAAGCAGCACCCTGATATGAACAGCAAAGGGGGGACAACAGAACAAGCAGGCAGAGAGCTCTTTTTCTATGCTGCCCCTGCAACTGTGGAGCTCTTTGGCCACGTCTGTGCTGCCATCACACAACAGGCTGCAAAAACCAGAGTTGGCACATGGCTCAGCACAAGGTAATTTGTTCTGAAGTTCACCTGTGCTTTGCTCCACATTTCCCAGCCAGGTCACGTACACACACAGCCTCACTAATTCGAGCCTAGTTCAGATATCACTCTGCAGTGTGTGATCAAAGCACAGACTTATCTTAAGGTCTTATAACTGACCTTATGCTCCGATTTCAAAAACTATTCATGACCAGAAACAAAAAAGGAGGACAATGATGGTCATACTCAAAAACTGGAGTTTGCCATAAAACTGTTCGCCCACTACACCCTGACTGTTCTCCAACCAAGGCACAGGTTAGAGCCTGGGACACACAGACCTCCACCCCATCCCAGTCCACCAGGTTGTCACCAGCAGGTCATTTCACCTCTCAATCTCTATCTGCCTAACCACAAAATCAAGCAAAGGACAGTATCTGTCTCCAGGCATTTCGCAGTGACCGCAGACAGTGACTGTGACAACAGAGCTTTACCCAAAACATATCAGACTTTCCCATTTCTCCAAAAATTGCTGAACTGAAGTTGGAACTGCAAGTATGAGCTTTATCTCTATCCAGATTTAAGGTTGATAACTAATGCATGATTTATTGTTCTCAACACTAATGGAAGCACGTTGTAAATTCTTCTGTCTCCTAACAGCCAGCTCAGTTCAACCTCTGACACTTAAAAAAAAAGGAGACCAGGAGAGTACTGAAAGCCTGAAAAGGTACACTGGCATCAACTCCTGCCCTGTTCTTCTAAAAGGTTAGATGTACATTCCCATCAAAACATTTCACAGTTTTGGTGAAAAATATTTATATTAAGATCCTGGACATTTTCATTTGAACTAAATTCTCCTTACTGCAATCATATCTCTACATACAAGGAGATTCTTGGAATGAATAAACATTCCAGCTCTTGCAGTTTTCTTCTCCCTTTCATCCCTATGGTGGGGTAAAAGCCATAGTGAAAAATGGAAACTCCCATTACCAAGAACTAATTCCAGATGCCTGTAACTTTAAAAACAAGGTTAATCTATTTCAAAATACCATATCAACTAAGTACTGGTCTTTCCTTTTCCTTTCTCACTGCCCTAAAAGATCAAGAAATGCTAAGAACTGATGTCTGGGAACTTGAAAACACAAGAACTGCTTGATTTCAGGAATGAACTATGTCAATGGAGTTGATGGAGTCACAGCTGCATCACCAAAATGTAGCTAAGGACAACTAAGATGTCTAAGGACATGTAAGTCTGCTCAGTAACACGACCATAAGTCAGCACAGGTTTCAGGAACTGATGCTGTGTTCAGACTTTGTGAACAAACAAGTAAATAGAAGCTTCTCTCAAAAAAAAAAAAAAATGTTTCTAGTATGTTACTCATACTTTTCACTGGGGCCTCAATTCAGTCACTAATCTGTGTGACATTGCTGGGCTTCAAGCACTGGCAGAAGCTGAATTTTCCTTTACAGCAGTGATCTCCTTTTCACACTCATTACAGGACTGCCCAGCACCCTTCAGGAACCTCAGACACTGTTTTGAGCTTGCTCCCTGCCTTAAGAGCCTTGCAATTCAAAGGTCCCAGCAGTAACCTGTATCAGCAACACAGAAAGGAAAACCTGGAATAAACATCATGCAAGAGATCGACAGGAGAGCTTAAAGCTCATTAAGTGAAATACAAAGAACAGTAAAACTAAACCAACCTCCACAGGGATTTCCAGCAGACTCCCCTTCTTCCAGGGCACAATGCCTTTCAGAATGAAATCCACTACTTTAGAATTTTTTAATACTTCTCCTACAAATGTAATAACTTTATCCAGGGTATCAACCCTATTCTCTATCTTTGCCAGCCTCTCCTTATGCTTGGAGGCATCTAGCTGGGCAGCTTTCATCAAATTCAACACTTCTGAGCATATGCTCTGGACGTCAGCCTGGGCAGCACTGTCCGGTACCTTCAGGCCCTTTTGCATTGCATCTGTGTCATCAGGAGCTGCTCGGGATACTGCGAGCTTGTTAATGCCATTTCCTACATCGGCAATGCCTCTGTCAACTCGCTGCAGTTTGCCTGTCAGGTCTTCTTGGAAATGCAACAGTTTGTCCATCTTTTCATTCAAGAGATACAGTTTTTTGTCCACCATACCTAAACTGTTCGCTTTTGTAGGCTGAAACTTTGTCAATGCGTTTCCCTCTGCGAGGTCCAAGCTCCCCGCAGACATTGTGTCCAGACAGCAGGAAGTCAGACAGATTAGGCTGGTTTTTCATTAATCATAAATTAGAAAATGAGGCTCTGAAAGTTCATCTTCTTCAGCTATTCCTATACCAGACAAGCTCACTTACTGGAGTCGCTAGAACATATCATGAGATAGCTACTGCACAAAAGATTTATTTCTGTGTTATCTATTTCTTACTGTGGGCTTTCAATGATGGAGGCAATTTGGCACCAGACTATGTTTTCTTGTGCCTCCTTGACGTCACAAAACCATTTAAAATTCTTTCTCGAGTGGCTGTTGATAGGCAAACATCTTAACAATGGCCAATGTCTGTGCAGGCCTCTGGAGGGAGGGGGATTGTTTTCATGACCAATTTTAGTTCTGCGATAATGAAAAGGTGCTAGAACATTTCCCTTCGTTAAACAGGAAAAATATTAAAGTAAATTGGCTGGCCTTGTGCTGAAGCTTGGAAGAATTCAGCTTTGTAGCACGGATGCAGAACACTCAGCATCAACACAGGGTGCTCTTTCAGTTGGCTGGCACTTTAATTTAAAAATAGAGTACAATGACAATGATCTGAAATACGTATCTAGCACCAGCATGTCTTTGTCAACTGAAACTTCTAAAATTAAATCATTCTCCTAGGTCATTAAAATGAACCAAGTAAAATAAAAGTCATAATGAAGGCACAGCAGAATTAGTCCAACTATTAGCAATGAAATTACTAAATCATAAAGGATTTGCTACTGACTTGCTTTTCACTTCTGAATCCCAGCATATCTACTACACAAATTACAATCCCTAGAGAACAGAAAGAGTCACTTCACACTGCACAGCCTGCATTGCCACAATTCTGAATGCTTTAGAAACATTAATGAATGCACCCTTACAATACCACACAGAAGGGGAGTCAGTTCTCTGGCACAGAGGATGGACTGTGGCATGGAGAGAGAGCAGTTTGTCCCATGCCAGATGTGACACTGTCACACGACTGTGTCTGCTTCCCCTGGCTCCATTTGTAGGGCAGGGAGGAGAAACCAGTGGGGAAACCCTGCTGCCACAGGAGTCCTGACACGACAATGGAACAGCAGCAAAGCCACGGCCTTTGGGATGCTGAGCATCCCTCTGCCTCCAGTCCCTTCTTTACTTTTTGTAAGGGGCATATGGAAAGAAAATGTCACTCTTAAAGTGAATTTCCTGTATGAGATAGGACATCCAAGACATTAAAATCCTTCCCACAGAATAGTAGCAGCATTAAAATTACCCTCTCAAGACAATGTTGAGTCCTTGCCATTTCTGTAAGACAAGAATTTTTACCTTTACAGTAAAAAAAAGTGTTATATCTACCAAGGCCATCATATAATTATAGCCAACCTGGTGGTTCTGTGATATTTCGAGGCCAAAAACCAGCTTTATCAAACACAGCAAAAGCTGTGAGACTTGGACTATTCATCAGCTTCACAGGAGAGTTTGAATAGCAAGCAATGACTTTAGAAGAAAACTAGGCATTTCATGCCATGTCACTTCTCCTGACCAAAAAGGTATTTTAAAATCACTGGTGAGGGGGGATAGAATGGTGTAGTTTTGTGATATCCCATAGAACATAGTAAAATATACAGTTCTATCTTGAAGGTTTAGGACATTGGCAATAAATGCCTTGCCACTCTACTACTGCATTTAAATAATCAGAGTTTTTAGCCAAACACCTCCAAGTAATTAATTCTTTCAAGCCTACAAACATGCTTGATGACAAGATAGAAACAACCAACATAATTCACTAAATCAAGAGCACCTTCTGAATGTTGTCCTCTGAGGAACAAAAAGAAAGTGGTAGAGTCATTAGAGTGTTGTATTTAAAGTCAGACAACTTAGAGCAAATACTTCAACAGCGAAACAGCCACAGAAAGTCATCCCCAGCTGCACACTGAGAACTCAGGTTGCCACAACCAGTGAGCTATTCCAGGCACAGCACATGGCCAGGAAACAATGCAAGTGCAACCAGCGAGCACAGCTGGCCTCGGGGTGTGCTTGGGGGCAAACAGGAGTCCTTCAAAACCTTGAACTGCCTTCTTAGTTATTTAACAATCTAGAGCAAAAAGCATGAATGCTGCCCAATTGTTATTAACTAGTGTTATTATTCATGTAACTGCTGATTTAATCCTCCTCACATACAATGGACTAGTGGTAAATGCTGTGTAAAGCAAAAAGTGGGGCTTTAAAAAAGATAAAAAATTCCATCACTTTCTCCTCTGGATTCAGCCACATGCACTGTGTATTCCAGCTGCAATACACCCAATAACTGCTCACACAGTGCATTGAGAGATGTTTCAGATAATGCTTTACAGAGAATTCTTGCTAAAAATATGCAGCAAATATTTCTTGCCAGTGTTGTCTGAGGAACAGGGAAGCTACAGCCACAACTGCCTCCTATTCAGATATAGCTCTTTGACTTATTACACTACTTACATCAAATTGTGCACCATAAACAACTGCAAAATTACAGATGGGATGAAGGACAGAGAAGGAAACCTCATTTGGACCAAAGTGAAAAGTCTTAAACATCCGTCACAAAGTTAAGGTCAGCTTTTCTTTATTCTTTTCATTTTCTCCTCTACTCTCTCCCCTTTTGCACTGCTGGCAAATACAAACAGAAAAAATTGCTCTGGCAGGTCTAACAGTTTTTCTTGCCTTCAGGATGATAATATGCTCAAATACTGGTGAAAACTCTTTTATTCCTTTTGCTTTGAATTACAATAGCAGGCAATTTTTGTTCAGAACATTGATTTAGTGCCCAGTGTTCAGATCTTGCTTGAGCAGCCTGGAGAGAGTATTTATTTCCATTGCCAGTCCCAAGCCTTTCAATAGTTACCAAAAAATAAGGGAAAAATCCTAAAATGCCTGTCATCACAAAAAACCACAGCTGTTGTAACAAGGGCCACAGCCTATTAAATTCACTTTTTCTTTGTGAGGAGCTACTGCTTATAATGACATTTTGCACTTAGATACCACGACACACAGTGCTTCACCTCCAAGCCCCAAATTTCACAGTGTGTTGTATGAACAACAAATACCAGGGAAGGCTGCAGAACTTCTGCAGAGAGCAGAGCTATGCTCAGTCACCCCTGCTGGCATTGCCAAAGCAAACAGGTGACCCAAGACTCCTTCACCATCTGGATTTAACTCCAACAAAGTTTCCCATGACCATTGGTCTCCTGTGGCTTCCTGCTCATTTCTTCCAGGTAACAAAAAATGAGCTCTGGGATCTGGAGTGTGCAGGCAACTGCCTTGGTTCCATTGTCTGCTGAACTGAAATGAACTTCTCTGATCCCTTTAGAACACCTCCAAGGTATGAGGTATCTCAGGAATGCAGAGAAAAGGAACACACATGCTGGAGAAACAGAACTACAAGTGACCTTGAACCAATGATGCCAAAGAGACTTCCATTCTCAAGGGGGAGAAGAGTTTATTCCTCTTTGGCTCACAGCTCACACACACTCTCCCAGCTGGGAGAGACAGATATCAGAAAATAAGAGAAAAATTCACATTCAACCATAGAAAATCTATCATATGGCAGTTTAGTTACAATTCCTCCTTGCTAGGTCTGACCGTAAGGAAGGAAAAAATCCTCAGAGATGGAGTGAATAGAAAACAAAGAGTAAAACAAAAAAAACCCTACACCATGTACTGAAGTGACAGCAGAGACTTATACCCCAAACAAGAAATGTCACAGAGGTTAAAACCAGCTGCTCAAACAGATCATCTCATTAGATTGTTGCACTGCTTCCAGCAACATTGTAAAACTGGATATGGGTGACAATACATAGGAAAATGAAAAAATAACTTTTTATATGGCCTATAAAAAGCCAAAGCTTAATAGAGAACTTAAAGGCTTTGGGGAAAGTTTGCAGTGCAACAGAGTTCTAACAAGATGGAGAACTCAATGTGGCAAAACATCAGGAGCTCAAAAAAGGAAAAACCAAATAAACTCAGAGCAGTCTGGCTACATCTGATAAAAAGTGCTCATGCAAAAAAACCTAGCAAATATCTTTTACCTATTTAGAAACCAGATTACATATTTAGAAACCAGATGTCAGCTTTTTCAAGTTGTAATGAAAATCTACTTAATCTACATCTAATTGCTGCAGTTCATTAACATACATTTCCTACTTTTCCCCCCAGCAAATGAAAGGGTAACTGAACCTTTTTAGGGTACCTAAATTTTTGAAATATTAAACCTAGTTTCTCATGAACAGCATGGAAGGTAAATTTATTATATCCACAGGGTAATGGTGCAGCAACAGACCAATTCTCACAACGGCAAGCACAAAAGAGGCATTGGCTCTAACTCAGAGGAAGAACTTCCAAAGGCAGGATATGCCATATGACCTGGATAAACCCATCTAGGCCAATGGCTGGCTTTCCTGCTGGGACCAGATCATCTCAGGAACTGGATCATACTGGTTTTAGAAGGCCAAGAACTCCACATTTAATGTACCACTCATGTCACTGTTGGTTGAAATCCACCTGCCCAGTAAAAGGATCTATGGAACACTGTTGGTATCCCCAAGTGACCCTGGCATGATACAACTCAATATTGTCTCTGCCACAACATGACTCTGGTGCCAGGTACACCCACCCTTAGCCATCACTGTGGAAACTTGAGATTTCTACATATTTAATGACAGAACAGTGTTAAAACAGTAGGTTAGGAAATACCTTTGCAAGTCCTGAGTCCCCACTTCCATTTCATTATTTTTCAGACAACTGAATCCAAGGCTAAGTCTTCAGGCAGCAGCACAGCTAAGGATAGGTTACTGAACCCCATATCATGTGCCCTACTGTAATGCATCTCAGTCAGGCAGCTGACAGCAGAGAGCTGAACAGATCAATTATGACATTTCATTTACATCAAAGTGATGAGATTTCTAGATAACGCTGTTTACCATTTGCCCACAGTCCTTCCACCAGGTTACTCTGCCTCTCAGGAGGCTAAAAGGGCACCTGTTGTCCATCCACATTCACTCACTTGACCCCAGAGCTCATTCTCACCACCAAGTCTGTTACTCACAGAAACTACATTAAGAAGCTCATTATTTTGAATTTCCATCTTTTCAATCTATTTTCTTTTTAAGCAGCTATTTAACTATTTAACTAACTTGGAGCAGAAGAGTGGTAACTGAAACGTTTCCCTGGGGTGGTGGTAAGGATTCACCCTCCCACTCCTCCACACCCTCCAACAAAGACCTTTCCTCTGAAAACTGAACAAAAAAGTCATATTGTTCCTGCTGTCTCTGAATTTCAGTGATTTTATATCTAATGCAGTCAGTTCCTCATAAAGCCTGCTAATTTTAAGGGTCAGCCACAAAAGCTTCCCTAGGATTCAAGAAGCCTCTTATTTACAAGATGCTTTCTCAGTACTGCAGGGAGCTCAGCAGAGAGCCCTGAGGCCCACTTGACACCTGCCAAAAGCTCTTGTGTCAATGGCAGCTTGCTCAGGTACAAGTAATTCTGAGTCAGTTGGGATCTGCCACAACACAGAAGAGTAGCCCTGGCTGTGCAGTAATGCCAAGAGGAATAAAATCAGTAAAAGCAAATTCTCATCACTGAAGTGATGGGATGGGGCTCTCAGGATACACACATAGGGAACAGACCTGTTGCATAAGAAGGGGATATTTCTAGACAGTCAGCTTTTCTGAGAAACAAACTTACATAATCCAGAGTTTGCTCCAAAACACATTAAAACCAGCACAATTGTTCTTGCTGACTTGAAATTTGACTGGCTTCAAATCAAATCCCTCAGAAAGGCCTCTGCTTTGCCAGCAACATGCTTTTGTTTAAGAAGATGAAAATCCCCTAAGTGCACTGTGCTTCTGCTCCCTTCCTACTTCAGATCTTTCTAGCTTCAAGTCTGAAAAAAATACAACAAAAATGCACACTCAGAGCTGTACTAACTTGTTAATTTGTAACCATCGTTTCCAACTTCACCTTTCCCGCCACCACGACTGACAATATTATACTATTTTCTTTGCTTCTCCACTTACATTCCCAAGGTTGAAAGGCAAGAACTCTGTCCTCCAGCTCCTCTTCTGCCCTTTATGGATACTGACTGAGGTATGATCACCTCAAGCACAATATTACATTGCAGTGGCTTAGGTCTTTGACAGGTAAAACACACAAGCACCTCAAATCATGCTGGATTGCACTGGAATTAAGTGACAGAAGTGTTCACAGGCAGCCTTGCAAGAGGCAGCCTCCAGCCTCCCAAACCATCCAACAGGACTGCAGTGTCCCTTGGCTACTGCCCCACACCCTTGGAAACTCCTCCCGGGAGGAGTCTACAAAAGCAGCTGCTGCCATCTTGTCGGGCCTTGTGTAAGCTGGAGCCTCAGGCACTGAATTTTTCCTCTCACTCACATTCTCCCAAGCACTAAGCACTGTGGTCACTGCTCCTTGCTAATAATGGTCTTTTCAGGACCGTAACAGTGTGGGTTTTTTTTTTTAAGTAAGAACACTCTTTGACATTCCTATTCACCACTAAAAACCAAAACACCATGCTAAGGAAATTCTAGATCAAGTAAATACTTATCTGTCCTATAATGAAGTCTGTTATGTGCTGTATTCACCTGCTCATTTAGAACTGGCTGATATTTTGCTTGACATCATTTACAAACACAGGAGTAACCATCAGTTCAGGCTTAGTCTTGACACAAACTGCTTTGAAAAAGATTCAGAATAAAAGAGTTTGTGTACAAAAAGCAGTGATTTTGCAAACTCTTCTCAGTAATTAAAAGCTCAGATAGAAGCCACTTGCTCTCCTTTAGGTGAATGTTTCAATGTGGCAGAAAGCAGAGAAATTGCTGCGTCCATCTCAGCTGTGGAAAACATCTCCAGCTAAACTTACAATATTTTTCATCAGGTTGGAAGAAGTATACAGGAAACAAACAAAAGAATGTGATCTACAGAAAAGCTTGCCTAAAAGAACATTATACCACATGCAAGTGGAATTGCTCAAAGCAACTAACAACAGGAACAAGCTTCTCAGAGCAAGGAATGAGAAGGCAATTTTTAAAGTTTATCTCTGTAAAGCAGATAGCTTAAGAACAGTTGGGCGTGAATTAGAAGCCTTGAATTAGGGCTCCAGGGGTATGAGTAGTACAGTAATCCATTTTTACACCTGAGGTTAGTATCTCAGTACAAATATCCAGTAAAACCAGAAATCCAGAAGGCATTTGGTACAGCCGTATCCACTCCCAAAACACTAAGTACCCCCCAGTGCTTCTCTGCAAGGCTTCTATCAGGACTGGAAGTTTTGCTTCTGAACCACCTTGCTACCTTTAATCAGCAGTCAACAGCCTCCAGGGTATTAATTTTCCTCAACCACACAGACATTTCTCTGCAGTCATAGGAGGCTCCTGAATTAAAACTAATAAATCATCGATTTTGGAATTCTGTTATTAGATCAGTGACAAATTAATCTCCAGCTGCATTGCAGAGACAGTTGTGGTGTAAACGCAGACATACTGATTATCAGTGCTAGACTACAAAAACAGCCCCACGTCCTGGCACCATAAAGCCAAAATCACTCAGAAAAAAGCAAGCAAATAACAGTGCTGATAAAAGATCCAGGATATAAATGGTTTGAATTTCATATTAGTTGATACCAGGAGTATTTGTCACTAACGGGCAGCAGGACAGTGCCAGCCAGAAATCCAGTAACAGCACATGAAGATCTTCTCAGTGCAAGAAATTAGGAGAGGAGTTAAAATACAGGGTTGGATGCTGGAAAATACTGCAGTAATATTCTGCAGAGAGGTAAGCAAGTGACAGCTGGCAAGAGCCTCTTCATATAGCCCCTCCAAACTGTGAAATACAGGAGTCTCTTGCTCTTGTTCCACCACAAAAGGAGAAATGGGAAAATTCTGACAAAGTTTGTCTAAACTGAATCCAGTGAAGAGTGGATTCTGCACTGACCATAACACAGATAAAAGTGCCCCAAAACGAGCTCAGAGACCCACAGCAATGACTGGCAGCTTTCTACCTTACCAAGACAAGCCATCCCTGCTGGCCGTGGTGCCTCACACAGTGGGATGACTCACAGCCATTTGGTAGCTTGTGCCAATGTTTTCTGGCCCTAAACCTGATAATTCTGCATAAAGCAAACCCAGAAACAAGAAGGTCAGTCAGTCATCATATCTGTAGCAAACTATTTTCTTTTTATAGCAAAACAGGTCAAGGAAGATGCAATTCAAGCTGTGCTGATTCCTAAAGAGCTGGTGAGAATTAACCAGAACCCCGAAGCTTCCCACATTGGGCTCCTGGGGACTTCAGCTGAAATGGGGAACACAAACCCACCAAGAAAACTTCTGGAACAGAGTCATTTATAGAAAAAGGGCATTTCTTGTCAACTCTTCCCAGCCCCATACAATACCAGTGAACACACAGTGACAGTGCTGGCAGGAATCAGGTCTCTGAAGGGAAGCATTCAGGACCTGAAATCAGAAGTGTGCCTAAGATGGGAGAGTCAGAAAGCACATGGACTGCTCAAGCCTGAACAACAAAACAAGGACACAAATGAGAGAGTGAAAGGTGAACCACAAATAGAGAAGACAACAGCAGGAGGACCTGTTAGCTCCTATCTCAATTCAGCCATGGAGAAGGTGAAAACAAACCTGGTTTGTAATGTCAGAGACTATATATAGTTTACTACTTTAGTTTCTGGGATATGAACTGTCTGAAAGGATACTCAATAGAGTATATTTAGACAGCAGACCACTATGGTGCAAAATTTAAATTGGAGCACATGACATCTTCCTCTTGAGTTCCCACAAAGCCTGTGGAGACAGCGTTAACAACTGAGATGCTCAGAAATTTTTCAATCATGTATTATTCTAAAAATCCCAAACCTGCAGAAGGGCTCCCTTCTTCCATGTATTTCTTTCAGTCTGTCTGTCTGTGAGCTCTCCACAGCAGTGTGCACAGCCTGCCAAGAATCTGGACCCTGGGAGGGCCTTTGGGCCCTGCAGTACATGGACTGTCCAGAGCCTGGATCCCAGAGCTGCTCTGCTGAGAAGAGAGAGGAGTGACTCCCCAGGTAAACAGGAGCCTGAAGTGCAGGTGCCAAGACCTGACCTCCATCAGCAGCTCTGCTGTCCAAGCATCAACTCCACAAAACAGGAGACAACTGTTTGAAGAGATTAAAGCAAAGGTAGTTGTTGCACAGTGCAAGACATTTGAAAACCATCACACAAAGTTCAACATGTGAACCAACACTACCTGAGGAGTTCCAAATAACTCTACACAGGACTCAGAAAAAACAACTCTGAGTAGCAAAAGCAGAAAGATGTTAGCCCCTCCAAAAAAACCTCAGAGTGGGATGCATAACCCCAGCCACAAACAAGACTGAGGAGAGGAGCATCAAGATTAACTTATGTGAATGATTAGGTGACTTCAAATATCTCATTAAGTGTCTGTGTCCTAAAACAAGAGCCAGGTCCAGCAAGTCAGCAGAAGAAAGATGGCATCACCACCAAGGCTAAAGGGATCGATGTAGGTGAACATCAAAGCTTCTGTTCAGCTCCAGAAAGGAAAAGCCTGAAGGAAGTACAGGTGATTTGATCTTCAGGCACATGTTAGAACACTCCTATCATTGCCTCTCCTAAGAGGCCAATTAATTTCAGAAACAAAAAATGCTTCATCTTACTGCTTGAGCACCAATTTCCCCCTCCACTGTACCTCTGAGCAACAACAGATTTGCAACCAATCTGTAAAAACACGCAGGGCAGTGCTACAGAGCTGCCTGGGGTTGTGAGTCCTTCCACAACAGCCCAGTCAGCTGAGCCAGACACTTGTTTGAGCAGACAGATCCCAGGTACTGCACCAGGAGACTCCAGCCCACAAACATGCAAACCACAGGTTCCCCCCTGCAACCACTGTCAGCAAAACCATACACACACCCAGCAGATCCTGCTGGGACCTGTAGGCTGGCACTGGGAGAAGAGAGCTCTCACTAGGGTTAATATTAAACCTACACATTAGGGCAGTTCTCACCAGCTTTACTAAGAATTGCACATGTGGTCCAAGACTATTCATCCTTATACAGTCTCTGCTGGTCACATCCTCCAAAAGCATCCTTCCCTTTGCAATGTTCCATGAATTTGAGTACTAGCTTTGTGAACAAAACAGAGAATGATTTTCCAAGAGATAAGCATAATGAGTTTGGTAAACTGGCCAGAGTGATGTAATCCAACATAAAACATCCAAAACAAAGTTGGTTTTGATTGTGAGTGAACTGAGGAAAAGGAAAATTAATAAATCAAACTAAAGCTAAGATAACTTTTACCTGTGGATAACTTTTACCTTAATGTGTTTCCAGAAAAGAAGCACCATTATCACTTATTTTATGGAAAAGGAAATTAAAGTAATGAATGTGAAAGAATTACTCAGGCACCCAACAGATCAATTACAGAGAAACAAGATATTCTGAATGTCATTAGTGTCTTCATTGCAAAACAGTAACTCTGATCTGCACAGAGCCAAGCCACGGAATGCCATGGAGACAGATATCTGCAGTAATGACTTCTATCCCCCCAAGACATGACTAGTCCAAAAAACCCTGGTTCATTTGTTTTTAGGGTTCTAGGGCCACCTTCTGTAGTCCTTCTGAAAATATCTTCCATTTGCACTCCTTCAAAAAAAAGCAAGAGAAAATTGCATGTATTTCAGGCTGTTTATTACCTTTAACAAAAAGCTGAACACAAACAATTTAAACACATCATTATCTCTTCAACATGAGGAACAGTTGAGTAGTATATTCAAACAGACCAAAACATTTTTCTGCTATGTTGCCATAAATAGACAACAAAACATGCAATCACTGGGACATGAAATGTGTCTGGCCTTCTGAGCCATTCTGTTTCTTATGTAATATATGATTAAAAAAAAATCATATTATATTCTTGGCTATTAAATCCACTACATGGCTTTACATTAGAGGAATTTAAGACTTTGGAACAATATCCTACTTATTGAAATTAGTAAAAATTTTGTCCTTTTTTCAATTGAGCCAGAATTCGGTTTATTGCTATTGATTTAGTTCATTTACTCCACTGGCTCTTTAAAAAACAAAGGTGATTACAAATACAAGCTCTTTAAGAAAACCCATTACAGCTATTATTGAACAAAATACATGAGGAAATCCTTTCTTCAAAATTTGGAAAGAGAACAGTTTTTAAAACCCCACAACAATCTGATCTAATTTAAAAGGCAATTACTACAATTTTTTTTTTAATTTCTTGAAAATTATTATATGTACATGGCATTCTTTTTAAAGTTGCTTAAGTACATTTTCTGCTATTGGTCTTTTCAGCAGCTTAAAAAGTATGTAAAAGCAAACAAGCTGCTGAAAACAAATACCTTCCCTAGACTTCCTACCACAGTAGCAACTGAAACTGAACTTCACAGGTAGCTTGAAAACACAGTGGGTTTTAATGAGTAGCTTACAAAGGTAGAAAAGCAGATTCCCATTCTCTCGTCCACCAGTGGTGTCTGCACGTCTCTCTGTGCTTACAGGGTCTGTGCTCTGCCCATCAGTGCTCCAGCTTTGGACACAGCTCTCTTCTGCTTTGTTCCCTCAGACCTTTGCACATGGGGTTCTGATCTCACAGCTTCCCAGGACTACCCCAGAGCACCCTTTGGAGCACTGAGTGCCCACTGCTCAAGGTGATTGCACTGCTTTTACCACAGGTCAAATGGGTGCAGGCAGAATTTGGCTGCTCATTAAATCACCTCAGTGTCAGCCTGCCTGACACAGTCATTGTCTTAAAACTCACAGACATATGACAACCGAATGTCAGTCTGCCATCCTATACAACAAATATACCAGTCAGAATAAAAGATTTAATATGCCAAGGCTCTCATGAAAAGTAAATTTATTTACAAAGGCAAAGCCTGCAGTCATCATTTCAGAAACACCTCCTTGACGCTGGCAGGTGTTTTGCAAGCCAGCAGGCTGCACAACCTGGCCAAGAATGTCAAACACACACAGCGTGTTATAAAAGGCACAGAAACCAAACCTGTGCCGTCCAGAAAGTTTTCACTTTCAAACCAGGCTCACAATAAAGCACTAAGGAGTCCCTTACCGTAAATCTCTTGATGTAATCAGAAACACAAAATCCTCCCATGCTCAAACGTAGGGATCTGTGCAGGGCAGATTCTTGATATAAAGTCCCCATTCTGTTTGGCTTGTCTGGTGGTCACCCTGCTAGCCTGCAGCCTTTTACTGAATAAAGCTGCACAGCCTCCCTGGATCTTGCTAGAATTCTGCTTGTGTGATAAACCAGGCATTTCATCTTATCTGACACTACACCAGGCATTTCAATCATTTCAGTGCCTTATCAACAGTACTAAGTTCTATCCATATCCCCACAGTTCACTTCCTGAATCACCAATAACAGATACTCCAGGGCACGGAAACAACACAAGATGACAGCCAGACCTCTGGAGTCACTGAACAGTCTCTTCTTCGCATTTCTTTGTTCCTTCACTTATTTTCATCTGATTTTACTTTACTTTAGCTGTAACTTAAGGACAGCACCTTGGCTTCAGCTGAGCAATGACAAGAGAGTCATTTATCCAAGTGCTAGTCTATTTTTCAGTGACACTGATAACTGCTGCAGGATATTTGCTTCAACACAGCACCAATATTACCCATGTGGAATTTCTTGTGTTTCCAATTTCTTTAGCACAGTAATAGAGGGAACAGTGGATGGACACAAAAGGACCATTCAGGAGGATTCATCCTCCATCAGAATTCACATATTTATGCCTTAAGCACTGTTTGTACATCTGATGCTATGCACACAGAGCCATTCACTTCAGCCTGTAAAACACCTTACTTACTTGCACAAGTGTAAATTGCCAGGAAGTCCATGTAGGCATATTTGTAAAATCCTAGATCTAGGATCTTTTAATTTTTTCCTACCTACATAGTTAAATATACAGCCACAATGCACCCAAATAATGTTCCTCATGCATTTGGTCCTCAGCTAATTAATTCCTTTTTATTTTGCCCTGTGTAAAATACATTTTCTTTTAGTAGAGTTCTGACCTGTAAGTTTGTGTCCATGGAGGATAAATATACAAAGAGAGCAGATACCAAGTTGCTGGATGACCTAAAAAGGAAATTAGTTCTAGAGAAGCAGAAGCAAACCTGCTTTCAATTTTAATCTGTGCCTTCCTTTCCCAGTCAGCCAACAAGCTGTAATAGAATTATCTCTGATTACAAGCCACAAGTGATCTAACATTAAGCTGGATCCATGAGGCATGGGTGCACAAAATGACAGCCTCTCACTATGGCCCTGCCTCTGGGCAGGTGGACAAGCACCTCAGGCAGCTGGACCAGGACCTGCTGTGGGCCATGTCTTCACTGCTTCAATCACAACAGAAGTGTGTTCTACCACAGGATGGGTGCATGTTCTCTCTCCCCTGAAACAATCAGACGAGCAATGGAGATAAGATACTGTACCTTAATCATTATGATCTAAGAGATGTCAGGTCCAGAGCTGTGGGTACAGAGCTGGCTGCCCCTCTCACAGCAAAAACAAATGTGTTTCCAGCTGGCTTTGTACAGCAAAATAACAAACATGCTGTTAAAAAACAAAATGAAACCAACATAAGTACAGACAAAACCAGAAACAGGTGAGGAACTCTTGCAGGGCAAAAGCCACGGAGGAGATGGCCATGCTTGCTGTGCTGCAGGTATTTTTTACTGTCTGGCAGGGAATGTTTTTCAGGCTATTCAACAAACAAGTGAACATAGGTTGCCTGGGGTACAGGACGACTTGAGCACAGCTCCTATGGGTGAAATAGTTCTACCAAGATGTTGATAGTGTAACATCCTGCTTAAGGGATATAGGCAACCTGAGGCTGCCCCAGATGCTGGACTTTAACTTCCAGAAATGTGAGACCAGTCTCAACTGCCGACCCCTGCATAATTCCTAACTCCTTTTTTGTGCCTTGGCTTTCCCACCTGTAAAAGAGAGTTAAACCTCTCCCAGCTCATAGAATATTTTCACAGCTTTAATATCTATTATTACCATTCTACCCTTTTAAAGGGCAAAACTAAACCATAAATTCTAGGTCAAAACTGCCTCAAAATAAAAGAGACACATGAGCTTGGTGTAAGCAGTGGCACAGGAATACTGGTGCCCCCTGAGCTGAAAGCCTTGCCCCTGCTGCTGAGCCATTCCACATGGAAAGGGCACAAATGCTGCCAGCCTTGTGGCAGCATCTGGAGCAGCACTCCTGGCACTGGGAGCACCAGCCAGCCACTCTCAGTGGAACAGGAGACCATCTACATGGGCATCAAGCTCTTCAACATGGCCTTCAGCTTTTTTACTGACACATAACTGTGGGAATTAAAGAGCCCCATTCCAGTACCTAAGAACAAATATTAGAGCTTTTTAAGAGGTGCATGACTTAACAATGACCCGAGACCCAAGGGAGGGAAAGAAGTATTTTTTTATATTTGTGACTTACTCCAATAGCACAAATAACCATGCAGTTACTCTGGATTTAGTAAAGAGACACTATTATTTAATGTGGCAGCAGAGGCATGTACAGCATGCAAGCACCATGCCATGGGGGAAAGCTTGCATGACAAAGAGAATCCTTTAGAAACTTTGGCAAGAACTCTGGAACGAGCAATGCTCAGCCTGCAACCTTCCATTAGCAGATCTAAATACAGAACCATGGTGTAAAACAACACCTTCCTGCAGTATTTTCATTAATTAAGAATATAATTATTATGATGAGTTTCACTGACTGCTTTTTTTCCATTTAGGTTCTGAAAAATAATTAATTTGGAGCTTCTCTCTCCCTCAGCCTTATTTCCAATCTCACAATGTCAGGTCTGGACTGTGTGATTCTGTGAGTATTAAAGGCAACAAATTAGTAGCAACTATAGAAGTTTTAATCCACAACAAGGAAATAGACCATTTTTCACAAAGTTAAATGTATTGCTGTGACAATGGACACAGGACTACATTTTTTCCTAGGACCTGGGTAAAGTCTAATGGGTTTTAAACATAGGGAAATCCAGAGTTTCGTGCCTTGCCCTAAAATACTATGAACTAGAGGCAAGGGAAGTGATCACTGAGTATAGGCTTTGTAGGTGTCATAAGACACCATTTACTTATAGAATAAATGCAGAACTTTACCAAAAATCATGCACGTAACATCCAACAAATGAAATCAGGATCAAGGTTAGTACTTTAGCTTTTAGAGGAACTCTTCAAATCTGCTATTCCTGCACTCCAAAACTCCTCTCTCAAACTACAGAAGTCAGCAGCACATCAGTGCATCTGGAGCACGCACCAAGATAAGGGAAGAGGTAAAGAGGTTATTAGAACTGGATTTCCCAGCCAGCTGCTGACAGATTTGCCAACTCCTGCACTAACTACAGAGTAAAGTGGAGTAGCTCAGCATTTTTGAGGTGACCTCTCTCATCTCCCAGCATCAGCCTCTGTGAATTAGGAGGAGGTGCACTGGTCCACAAACATCCCATTTTCAGGAAACTGATAATCTAAACAACATTACTTAGATCAAATGGTTAATACAAACTATCTTCCTGAAAATGAGGGGAAGCTTTAGTCACTTGGCACATTGCTTTTACACACACTTAAAGTATTTTAGAACCATTTTTTCATTAATAATCAGGGGCAGGGAGCTACTAACACTGATGTCCCCCAGTCTAAGTCACGGTGACTATGCCCGAACACCTAACTGAAGGTTCCCAGTTCTCTTCCAAAGGCTCTTCCACACTGCACTGATAACTTACCCTTTCATTACGCTTCCATCCATGCAACAAGCCGGAGCTGAACGCCAGCATACAGGAGTGTCCCCAGGGAAATGCACACAGAGGCAGCAGGCAGGGTATTGATACCAGAAACGTTCAGGTGCCCTTCTGTGTCTGATCAGGACAAGTATTCAGGAGCCTGTGAAGACTTTGACTGATGAGGCCTTTTCTAAGAGCAGTCAATTCCTGGTTGTCTCTGTGCCAGTATCAGCTCATTTCTAAAGCTGCTCCACTCACAATGGATTAGTATTAAAGGACAGGTCTGCAAGCCTCCCCTCCTCATTAATATTCATTTTATATTTTAAATTCCAGTTACACAAGGACTCATGCCCAAGGCTAGAAGCCTCATAAATTATATTCCATTTTTAAACCTGCAGCATTCACTCTTATTGTTTCAGAAGGAAAACACTAGCAGAGACAGCTTTAGGCAGGCTGCTTTTGTTTAAAAGAATACTATCTAAAGCCCTGCTTTAACTTCATTAGCCCACAAGGATTTGCACTACAACGAATCCTGCCTACAAAGCACAAATACAATTGCCAGCAAATTTTTATTCTTTCATTATTCTGCTTTTGTTCCAGCTGCCAAAGCGAGTGTGTATAATGTCTGCATCTGAATAAACTCACAAAAGGCAACTTACCGAGAGAAGACTTGAAAATAGCTACAACCACCATAAAGAAACCAAATTAAGCTACAAAGTGACTCAATATGTACTTTGTCTCCTGGCAAACACGGGTGGGTGATTTAGATGATTTTGCACTGAGAGCTACCACGTTACACAGCAAACCTGGATTTGATGGTCAGAAAAAAGGTCCAAAGGAGAACAGATTGAAGCCTTCTCTGTGAGGATGGGAGCCAATTTTTGGGTAGCAGTCTCTTCCTTCTGTGAAACACTGAGCCTTGTTACACAGGTCAACCTGACTGCACCTGTACCCTTCTAGTCTCCACGAGTGAAGGAATGAACAGCTAAAGCAAAAGAAAGACAAACTTTTCTCATTTTACCTTTACAAAAAGTAAAAGTTGCTGTAGAGCAGACTTTGTGTTCAACAGCCTGTTAGTTTAAAACACGGACAGGTAACTGGAACTAAAAGTATTTGACATCATTCTTCTACTTGCCTTCTGAAAAGCCTTCAGCAGGGAGAGGAGCAGACCAGGCACGTTTCCCAGAATGGGATGAGTAGGCTGTCACTTGCATGGGATGATAGATTTTTATCAAGCTCCTACTCTGCAGATGCACTATCCTGTCGTTTTTATAAAGAATTAACACATAGCCTCTTGCCCACGCTGAGGCAGTCGCAGAGTTGGTAATTACAGCCTCTCATTTAACGGACCATTAATTAGAGAAGACATCATTTCTGTGAGTAAGCCCCATAAAGTACACATGCAGCACATGAATATACATGTTGAAATCAGAATTATAGAATCCTCTAGACTGAATTTGAAATTCAAAGGCAAATATTTCAGCTGTATTTTAACTTTGGCAGCCTGGATTGATGACTTTTTTCCCCGATCTTTAAATCAGTATCCCCCTAACCAGGTTCATTATAGCCCTAAAAAACCTTCACAATATGCTTCCCCATTTTGACTCAGTTCTGAAAAACAGGTTAACACTCTCAATCCCACTCCCAGTGGTGGAGGGTTCTTGTTCCCCTTCCATATCAGGTCTGACTCTGTTTCCCACAGAAAAGCCCAGTAAACTCACAACTAAGGGTACACATGGGGAAGACCCAACACAAGAACAAAAGAACACAGCCTCTGGAGAATTCCTTTTTCAAACCACTTAATTTCTAGGTATAAAGGAACTGCTCATCTCTGGGAATAGCTGGAGGAGCAGCATCCTTACTCCTCTACAAACACAGCACCTCTCCACTCTCCTTGTTCTCCAAACTGCCCTGCTGCTCCTCGCAGCTCCCAAAGGCTGATAAAATGCACTGCTTCCTTCAGAGAGAGCCTGCAGTTTCCACGTCCCTCTCCCAAACAGCCTGAACTCACTCGTTGTTAACTCTCATCATCAGACCTTTCTCTAGCCAAGTCCAGCTTGTCTTTTTCCGACCCTCTCCATTCCTGGCTTGCTCTCTCTGGTCCCTGCCTCCCCTCATGTCTGGAGCGAGCTGCAATCACCTTCCTGCCTTTGCTATATAAGGAAACCCCACTGCAGCTCCCGTGCTGGCTAATAAGGAAAACTGCATGCCTGAAAACCCCAGGAATTGAGATTACTGTAATCATAATACTGTAACAGTCTGACAGTGGCCTTTTAAGTCATTGTGTTTTGAGTATTACTGCCGTCACAGAATGCAAGCTGTCAAAAACCCATTAAGATATCACAGCTTGATCAGCAAAAAAAGCACTGGTAAACTGACAAGCAGCAATCAACAATCAGAAGTAATTAATCTAATATAATCTCAACCCATCTGTTAGTCTCACAAAACGTAATTTTAATGACTTTCTCAGATTCCCAATGTTCAAATAATGAATATTCTTGTTTTCAAGGAATGCATTTGTAACACAGGCATTCAAAATATAGCATGTCCCCTGCTCTTTGCCATTTGCAGTATTTTAATTTTTGATCTTTCTGTAGTTGGTAGGAGTAGGATTCTGTTCATTTGGATTTTGAAATTCTTGTAACACATTAACAGTCTAATAGAAATTTTAAAAGACAAAATTTTTAGAGACTCCTTTTCCTATGTACTATTGTCATCAGTCTCAACCACTGAACAGTACGAATTGTTCAAGTATCTGTTTCCCCTTCCAAACTCCTTTAACCTTTTATTTTTTTCCAGAACTACATTTAGATGCACACGCATGAGCTGTAAGCAAACGTGAGCTTCCCTGTTGCTAAGTAACTGTGTGCCAGAGGCAGCCCTGCCACTGTTGTAAGCAACAGCACCACAGCTGCCAAGTTTGGAATTCGGTCAGCGTCAAGAAATGTAAGCTAAGTATTTTGGATGAGACTCCTGATCTTCTTAAAATGGGTGTGAGCAACAATGAAAGAGAAATAGATCTGGAGATGACCAGACTGATGAGTAATTCTAATGCTGCAGGACACCTTTCCCTATCGGAACACTGAGGCTGTATTTCAGAATGCAGCTATTAGTATTTAGTTAAATTAGGCTTCTTGCTCAATTTCCACTCAGCCCATCATACACTGCTTTGAGGTATTATTTTCAAAACATTCCTCTATGTAGGTGTTAGGAGTAATAATTTTGATCATTCAGCTAAATAAGAAGTTTGTTTTAAAAGTGGCTTTTTGAAAGCTTTTCACTGGAAGTCAAGACCTGCCCGTGAAAAAAAAATCTTAAGAGTAAATTCTAATACTCATCTTCTAATCTTAAGATAGATTTGTCCACACAGTTTGGTAGGGAATTTTACTTAAGAAACAATATTAAAAACTTTAAAAAAAAATTTAAAATGGCACATTTGTCAACATAATCAAAGGCAAAACTGCCTCAGGATCAGGCTCTGAACCAGTACTTGGCCAAGACTCAATATATATCTTTCTTAAGCATTCCCTAACTTATTGCACCATTTTTCCTTCTTTGGAATTGCTCTGTCCTAAAGAACAGAGAGCTTTGTTACTTTTCCAAGATGACAGGAAGCAAGCTTTATTAAGAAAGCTACAGCAAAAGGCACTTAAACCCTCAAGCTTCAGCCCACAGTTCCCCAGTGAACTTACACAAATTGAGCCTTATTCCAATTTCATTCACCTGAGGTTACACACCAACATTTCAGTTTTAAATGTCCCCAGCTGAGAGGCAAAACAAACAGTTGTTCTTTTCCAGAGTTTCTTACACTCATGTCTTTCCTGTGACTCTGCTGGTACAACAAAACCTGTGCCACCTCCAGGACACTGTGTGTGGTTTCACAGACAGATTTAATACCTAGTGCACTTTTATGCAGGTTATGACAAGTCTAGATCTAAAGATTCCTGAACTCTGCTGCTAATAAACTGTATGCCATTCCTTAAAAGTGTCCTTTAACACACCAGCATTTTTTGTTTGCTGAAGAAGTCACCAGTAAACTCTACTTTCAAATACACGATTGTGCCAGTAAAATCATTTATTCATTTTACTGAAAACCAGAACTCCTGGGTCACCTCTTGCTCCAGCAAGTCCACTGACCCTGAAATACATCTTTGGTGTTGCTGAGAACCAGGACCTGAGACCCAGAGCACCTTCACAGCAGAGACTCCAACCTCTCATCACTACACCTGCTCACACGGCCACACACACAAACACACACATTTTGCTCCACAACTTCTCCAAATAAAGCAACTCTGACCTCAGTCTGAAGATTTCTCTTTATTAGCATGATATTTTCCATTAAATATTCATAAGTTGTTTGTTCCAAGACAAAACAGAAACCACTGAAGCTTGGTAAACTGCCAGACTATTAATATTTGTACTTCTGGTATCTGGAACACTCGCTGTTCTTAACAGCATTTTATGGTCCTCATTTTTAATCCTGTCCAGGATTAAAAATAGTATTTAATTCTTAACTCTTATTATCAAAATTAGTAAGTTTTAATTGAGGGAAATAACACATACTAGGAGTGTAAAGGCAGTAAACTAAGATAGAGCTCAGGTCTGACATTAGAAGTTAAGAAGTACAAGAAAAGCAGCTTATGGGGGGGAGTGAGGGGAAGATGAAGAAGAGGTACCTGACCTTTTCCTGGGGAAATGCTGCATGATGACACCAAATGATTCATGTGAACCATGTTCTGGGCTTGAAATTTTAAACAACTTTGGTGAAAGCAGGTTTAAGTTTTCTTTTGCAGAAAAAAGGAAATACAGAGATTTAATCATTTTCATTGCCTCCTGCCTAATCAATTCCTTGCCTCAGATGGCACATCCCAACCAACAGCTGGCAGCTGCCAGTAACCCTTTTAAAGTAAGTGCAGGAAAAAAAATCCCAAACACTTAAGTACATTGATTCACAGATATTTTCAGCTCATTATGAACTCACAATGGCTGCAGAAATCACACAGTGTCTGATCTGCCATAAAGCAGAAAATTTTATCATCCCCATCTCAACCAAAAAACCTGCTTAATCCTTTTTAACTTTGGGGCGACCAGACTTAAAATTCTAACTAATAGTTTGTTTTGAAAGTGATAACCCAAAAAAAGAGGAAATAAAATCATTCCATTATTTGTTAGAGCTGTCCAACCACCACTGCAACCCAAGTGGCAACCTCCGTAAAGGATAGGCAAATAACTGGGGAAAGCAATGCCTTGGAATGCTGCAGTTGGATTTGCTAGAGGTTATTTGCCAGAATCCACAGTGAAATTAGTAAGAAGCCTACAACAAAAAAAACCTGACAGCACTGTCAATACTTTGAAGGACAAATTGCTTTTAGACTCACCTGAAAGGTTGGTTGTTAACACTGGCTCTGCTGTATTTCCATAATGAGCAAGAAGGGAGACACAAGAGGAGATCTGTGGAGTCAAACAGTTGGTACTGAGAGCCCAACACCTGCTACAAGTAGTCCTGGTCCTGCAGATCAAACACCCCACTGACAGCTAAGAGTCTTCCAGGTCAATTTTCCTGTAAAACTCATCTCCATCTTGCTCCCCAAAACTACTCCAGTGCAAATCTAAGCACTGAAGTACAGAGTACCATGGGATTTGCTGGGAACACACACTCCCCATACAAAAGTACTTGCACAGATGCACCCAGAGCTTACAACACACCTGCACATGTTCATGCACACACAGGGGTCCTTCCCAAAATCAGAGGCCCTCACTAAACTGTGGTTTAACACAGCTTTCTGCCTACACTGTTTATTGACTGGCTGTCAGTATCTCAAAGGTTATCAGAAGTCAAGCAGCACGTGCTGTTAGGCAGTAAGATACTAAACATCCTTGGTAGTACAGTCCAAGATACAAGGAACAGACACAGTGCTGCTAACTGCCTACATGATCACTGTTTCACTCTAAAACACCCCAAAACCTAGAAAAACTAAAAAAAAAAACCCAAAACAAAAACAAAACAGAAACAAAAAACCAAACAAAAACAAACAAACAAAAAAAAAACCCAAAAAGCACTATGCAAAACCAACCTAAAGACCTTGTTTGGGAACTGATATTCAAAGCCAGTATCTCATTTTTAGTCTCTCTCTCAATAAATCCTGTGCAACAGGGCAATGATAATCTGCAAGGTATTCCCCAACATCTTGTCCCAATTTCAGCTTTTTTTAATTAACTATAACAGTATCAGAACAAAAATAACTGTAAAATTAAGAAATATTTGTAAAATTTTACCAAAGTAAACTTACATATATGGGACTTCCAGGGGAAGTGAACAGTTTCCTTAAACTATTTTCTATTTGACTGCCAATTTAAAGTCCAGAATTCACTGGTCCTGACAAATTACCCAACTCCACACCAATCCTCACACCCCAGGAACTGATGTCCCACACAATTCATGAAGCAATGTTTCAGTGCAGACAGTCAGTAACACCCATTAGCAGGATTTTAATTTCCCATGTTAGATAGGAGCGATGCTCTAAAGAAAAATAATCTTTAAGGTTGCTTTCACTGAAAACGAAACACTATCCTCTTCCAGGTCTCCATGGTGACAATGCCTGAACAACAGCGAGCTGTTTAGAATACGGCTGCCATCTAGGAGCAGAGCAGAGGAAATGCAGAGGAATCTCAAGCCAAAATTTGAACTGTGAGCCCACTTGATGGCCAGACATGCTATGACACAAAACTATAAACACTGGAAGCACAGATCTTCAGAAAAAAAATGGAAAAGAAGCGGCAAAAAGCAGAGCTTGTTAAATGGTGGTTTACAAAGAGGCAATTCCCACTACAGTCCCAAACTATTCGGTTCATAACAAAAAGTTTATCCAGTCAGGCAAGTCAACATGTACAGAGGTGCAGTGGTATTTAATTTATCTTCTTTTGTTCATTAAAAAACTGCAGCCTAATTCACTTTTTCTGACAAGAAAAAGACTATTTTTCTGTGTGAGCTTGTTGGATACAAAAAATGCAGTGAGACAAATGAAGTCAGCCTGAACCACAATGACAGTCAAAGGCAGAGCCTAAAATCTTACACTGAAACTAGAGTCACAAAAAAAACGTCACGTAAGCAACTTCCTGAAGCCTTACCATATTTATTCTTGCTTCTCAGAAACTATGCAGTTTCCAAGCAAGTCAGAGCTGCAGTACATAGAATCTTACTCTTTCATCATTCAGCTGTCACTGGCTTTATTTTAGTTTCACAGACCGAGAACAAATACAATTTACAATTATAATCTACAGTGATTTGCCTGGACTTCATCCATGGATCATCTCTAACACACAAAAGAAAGAACTCTTGAGATCCATCGTGTTGATGTCTATTTTATACAAAGCAAACACTTTCCAGTTCAGTTACTGAATATGTTCCAAGAAATCTATGTTTTGGCACACCAGTTACCAGGGCTTGTGGAAGAGGCTGCAATGTCCTGTCTATATAGGAAAGCATGGCTTGGTTTTGGTTAGTGAGAAGAGGTCATGTTTCTTGCTTTGCCAGATCCCCTGGAAAAGACCCACTCTCTCCTAGGGTGTTTTCAAGGCTACCTGCTTCTAACCACAGCTTTCTCAGAGAAACTGGAAGCCATCAGGGAAGAAAAGTAACATGAGGATATGTGGGAAAGAGTGGGCAGAAGAGACCAGGGGAATACAAAGGGAACTGTTTAAGGAGAGCCTCCAACAGGTGAAGGAGAAAAAATGGCCTTGTGTGTTTGAGAGGTACAAACACGTTTTTCAAAAGTATTGATTAGAAAAGGCACCAATCTAAATGTAGAAATTAGCTTACAATTCTGTCACATCCAACATTAACTTCAGTCCCATCATGGTAACCAATTCCATGTGAAGGAACATAAAGAGATAAAAACCTGTAGGAAAGCAGGTCAGAGCACCTAAGAGACTGCCTTGGCACCTCCTTCTGCTCCTTCCTAACACAGCACATCTCATTCCAGTAACAGAAGCAATACCAGCCTGATCATATCTTTAAGTCAGAACTTCCCTTTTGTCACTGGGACTTTAACAACTTACCATGCAAACATATTCTCTATCCTTAAGACTCACTCATCTGTCCTTACTACTGCTATCTGTGACAGGCTACAGCTCTGTAGCTCTGGAAGCAGAAGTTTAAAGATGCAGAGACGAAGGTGTTGTGTTTGCAATTCCTCATTTACTGGAATAGAGACAAATGTGTATTAGTGGCTTAAGCACATTTCCACCCCATCTCTCTCATCCCGTGTTAATAAGGATACAAATTATTCCTTAGGAGTTAAGAATTAAAAACCACTTTCCATGTTTCCTGCTTTTACTTACATAATTTGCATCTGATCAGTGCCTTGTGGCTTAACTTGAAGCTATCAAGCTCCTTCTGTTAATCACTAACTAATAAACAGCCAGTATTTGAGAGTCCAGCTTTATTAATAAACATCTTGGCCTCCATCCAGAGATCAGTTCTGTAGCAGAACCTCATTAGCCAAGTCTCACTATCAACGTGATACTGAAAAGCACCAGTAATACTGAAGAAAAGGACATCCTAGAAAAGAGCAAATGAAAGGTGACAAAACCCCAGTGTGTCAGATTTTATGAATGTAATTACCTCCTACACCTCCTCCCTCAGGATTTTAGACACCTTGAGGCTTTGGGTTTTTTCTTGGTAAAACAAAGCCCCCATATAGTTACTAAAGGAGGAGTTTTGGCTCCAATTGCACTATACCACTTTAAGAAAGACTACTTTGTTGAATGTCTTCCCCAGAACTATTTCTATCAAAACAGCTCATTTTTGCACACTCAGGTAGACTTTGGTATTTACAGTCAGCAATCCAAACTCAATACCAGTAAGAATTATGCTTTTAAAAGACAGACCACAAAAGCTATGGGGGAGTAAAAGGAACTACCACATCCTTGTGTTTTGGAAATACCAGTCACAAGATGCCAACTGCAGATCTACGTTTCTGGTGTCTCCTTCTCTCCCTCTCCAGTAAATTATGGGACAAGAACTTACCAGCTGGACAAGGCAGACAGATATTCAGCAAGTAATTGTTACAAAACAAGGGCTTGGCTCTCAAACTTCAGGATTCTGACCCCCACAGTACATGATTTTTAAAAAACAGCTTTATGTAGCAAGAAATTATTTTCTAGAGATAATTCATAAATGATATGAAGTTGTCCAACAAAATAATCCCCTAAATTAACCCCTTAAATTTTCTTCCTATCAAAATTATATCACACCTATTAAAAAATGTAAAACTGAAGTCATACCTAGGATGAATACCAGATTTGTAAGAGGATTAAAACCAACACACCCTGAGTATCACAAATATACTTAATTCTCAGTTCAATAAAATACTGGAATATCAATTTATTAAAAAGTTATGTGAACTGTACATACGTAAACTGCAATATAGCTGAAAAATCTGAAATATATAATTTTAAAGGAAAATCATTTATTTCTGAAAATATTTAAAATATTGCATTTCTGGCAGCAAATTCAAAAGAAGTGCTCTGGAATGGGTGCAGTCTCTCTGTGCATTTGTCTAGCATTTGTCTTCAAGGCGTAAAACATATCTGCTTTCTGATTTTTCACAGCACAATCTTGTGACCACTTTCTTTCTGACTTGTAGAGACAGAATTCGATTTCCAAGAACAGCGGTAGAATTTTAACAGGAAATGCTATGGTCCTTGTTGGTGCAGACAACACACTTTCCGAGAGTCCACGGCACCTTGGAAATCTGCTAGCCATCCTGCATAAAACTGCATCAGATTGTGCACAAGTTACAGAATAAGTCTTTGATTGATAATTTTTCTGTTTATTTCCGCCAAGGCCACAGAAAATACGAAGGCCTTTTCATCTGAAAGGTTAGCATACATGTCAACTTCTTTTTCTTGTTTCTCTGTAGAAGAAAAAAAAGTCACTATTAGAAGCTTTTTCCATTATTCGAAGTTAATGCAAGTTACACAGAAATTAATAATTATGAAGTAGTGGAATAGAAGTTAGACAATCAACTCCTATGCACAGAGGGAGTGAGAAAGAGGAGGAAGTAATGGAGGCACACGAAGGTGCTGGAAGAGCCATGGAATGAGTCAGCCAAAAGCATGACTGAATTTCTCTTCTTTTACGATGAAGGAAGAATGAGTCGTTAACATAAAGATAAACAAGTATTCAGTGTTCCTTCAGGATTTTTTTTCTTTTAGTGGTTTGGGTTTTTTTCTTTTACATGAACACCTCCCACCCAAGAAAACAAAGTTATTTTACAATATCCTCATTAAACACAACATTTGCCCCCTTACTTTACAACTACACGAAAGAAACCCGCGAGTTTAATGACAGTGTCAAAGGCCAAAGAGCAGATACTTGGATGAAGTCAGGCTCCAAATTTATCATCATGCAAATTTCTGGACTTTCTACACTGCAGACTTTCCATCTTATTCTAGCTGTAGAACAATGCTAACACCTCATTGAGCACGTAAAAGCCCATGAGTTCCCTGTGCTGATGTTGGCTTGCTTCAATGCCACAGACACACAACAGGAAGCCATCAAAAAGTTTCCATACTGCAGTGCTCAAATAAACTAAGTTACACTACAAAAATTCATAAATAGTACAATTTGAGAAATACCACTTCCATAAACACCACCTCCTCCAGACCATGACTAGTTCTATCCCAGTTTAGCTAGCCACAGGTAGCCGACACAAATTGTTAAGAAAATAAAGCCAACAAAGAAAGAGTTTTGTCAGCAGAAGACCTGACTTGTAGACACAAGGAACAGAGAAACACATTCAGAGCTTTCAGCTGTAGAACTCCATCTCTAAATCCAGGTTTCACAGTGGCCTGGACTCATTTACAATTACAACACAAAGCTCACCTGAGAGATCCCCTGTCTCACTAACACACAGTCACACATGTTCACACTGGCAACTGCTCCACCAGGACACTTAAACTAGCACGGGAAGGCCAAAGAAAAAGCAGCACTGGAAAACAATAGAAAGCACCATGTGGAAAAAAGATCCCAGGATCTCCTATCTCCACCTACTCACACAACTTTAATGGGTTCACATTCATAACAATGGCTTTAGATTTGGCTTCACATTTGTGTTACAGCTGTGGAGAGAACTCCAGCAGACTGCCTTCCATATGAAATCAAGTGCTTGTGTTAAACAACTAAGTGGGAAAAGCTCAAAAATCCTTTACCACTGTGTTCTGATGTAATACTGATACAGAAACAGCAGAAACCAGCTTTTTGCTGACTTCCTGGCTATGCAAGACAATATCCTCTAGGGCATTGAGTTTGAAATGAGTTTGAAACCGAGTTTTGCTGCAAGTCCTACCCCAGAGTTTAAGACAAACCAGTTTCTGTATGTGTACTCTAGGTTGCTCCACTTCCTCCCTCTCACCATTTAAAAATTAACAGTGCGGGGAGTTGTTCAGAGCACAGACACTACACACACTGGTTATTCCACATTAACCTTTTCTATTTTCCTATCTAAGCCCCACCCCTTGTTTCATGCTTCCTGATCCAAACGAATCCAGCCACAACTTGAATATATCAGCACCCAGCAAAATTAAAAATACTCGCTCTGTACCACACCCTGGCTGCTGTTAACAGACTGTGGACTTCTTAGTTTCCCTTCCTCCCTGTGCTCCCAGATCAGCCTTCTCCTGAGAGACTTCAGTTTACTGAAATCTCAACATCAAAGAGTATCAGTGATTAACACAGGTGTGCAAGCTCTCAGGACAACTGTAGTTCTCACCAGTAACAAGTGAACAGCTCACAGCTGCATGACATTTTATCATACACTACTCATAGGATACCACAGCTTCCACACACACTCTGAAAACTTTCCACTTCAGTCTTATCTGAGAGTAGTTTTAACTCATTTCTCTATTATAAGCAAAAGAAAAATGGTATTGTGTTTCTGTAAGATAGTAAGACATTGAATACTAGGGGGTTTGCTATACAGCTAAGATGCTATTTAGGCAAAAATAGTTTTTCTGGAGCACAACTCTTGCATCCCCAGATCTCCTGCAACCCACTTATACTGCAGCCCTTAGAACAGGGATTATGTGTAAATCACATATGAACCTTCCCCTTCACAAATTTTGTATGGATTCATTTTTCAAGATAGCAAGTTACTTCAAATATGCACACTGAGCAAGCAAATCTGCAAGTAATGCAGCTGAAAATTACTGGAAAAAGAAAACTTGCATCAAGAAAATGTATTCAGCTTATCAGGATACTGAAATGTATGCATATACCTTTATGAAGATTTGTCTTGCTAAGTAACAAGTCTGCTTTAGCAAGTCTACAGACTACACTTATTGAGACTTACTTCTATTTCCTCCAGCATACAAGGGTTTTTGCTTGCTTTAATACAATCGGGGTATTACCCAGATAACAAGGCAGCCTGGGAACCAGTCTAGCTGTGCGTCACAGTTCCACACAGTAAAACAAAGAACACACCTCCTAAACAAAATCAGAGTCAAATTATTATGGAGTGTTTGTATTTTTAAAATACCTTGTAGTACATCTGACAAAGAAATTAAGTGACAATTTTGACAAGCCAAGCCTGCAGGAAGAAGTTCCTATTTTCCAGGGTCATCACATGGCTCTGAAACATGCGAGAGGATGATTTTCTGGGTCCCAGTACTGCCATATCCCCTCAATCTACATCTGCTTCCTCTTTCCTCCCCCTCCATTCCTTCTTGCTAAATCTGCAGGAAAATCAGCTTGTTTTAAAAAGCCTTTTTGCTTATTCTATTCTTCATAATTGCTGCAGCTCTCTCCTCTAATGTAAGCCAGTCACGAAGGACACAAAAGAACCAGTCAAAGGCACAGACATAACTGGGAACGAGCACACTGAGTACGGAAGAGCACGACAAGCAAGGAAGCAAAACTACAGATGTCATGGAGGTCTTCAGGAAGGAAATTTTCACAGCTGGATGGCCTTCAAATGTACAGATAATCTGCTCTTCCATGTTATTCCAACTGAGGTGTTTTCTGTCTGCCTGTTTTTCCATTTACAAATGCATTAGGAACCAACTATTTAAACACCCATGCAAGCAGTGGCTTCTTTTCAAATCTTTGGTGCAAAAGGACAGCACAACCTCTAGTGGCAAGTAACATGTACCCAAAATATCCTGGAGACATACAACAGGCAAGGAAATAAGATACTTAAAGTCTAACACACTAAGCTGGCATCTTGCACTCCAGAGCTGACTTCAACACTAGACAGACTGCTACAAGGACTAGCAACCACTCACACAAAAACCACCTTAATTGTAGTAGAATTACAGTTGCTTAATATACACAAACAACACTATCAAGCAGCAGGTGTGGTAAAGGAATAATATTTCTAAAATTCCCCCTAATTACTCCTCACATAGTAGTTTCAAATTTGTATGCAACTTGAAAAGGGAGAGGTCAATGTTAACTTATTTAGTAATTACTTACAAAAGGATGAGTTCCCTGCTGAATTTATTTTTATAGCCATGACAGCCTTATATATAATTTTTTTTTAATCTGCCTGATAATTACTACAGTGGTCTACACACACTACAGTCTGACATAAGCAGAAGTCAGAAGTAAGAAAATATTCTAAGCCTACTTACTCCTGAACAATGAGATGTGCCCTATTGGAGCAAAGACTATGACAAATGGGTGTGAGCCCAATCCCTGCACTGGCTCAGCACAAGAGGCTCAGGAAGAAACAGCCATCACAAGATCAAGTAAAGGGGATGGCAAAAACAGCTCAAGAAGATGAAGAAAACCTTATCAAATGAGATTCAACTTTAAAAAAACAACAAGAAAAGGCACACCACACATACTCCTATGCAGAGATCCCACTATATCCATATCTCTACCTGAGTCTTCTACCTCAAAGCACTGCAGTATTGTCACACTTCAGAGTCTGCAGCAAGAGGTTAGAAACATTTAGCCTAGTTTTGGATGGGAAAATGTTTTCTCTAAATATCCCTCCTGCTGTCAAACTCTTGCTTTTTGGAAACTACAAAACATGTCTTAAGAGAACAGATCTTTTCCTTTGGTTGCTTAGCTTGCTTTGGTCTTTGTCAGGGGACAAAAAAGAACATTCACTTTTATAGGGCGACCCAAGCAGCTTGCTGGAATTTTAAAACCAAAGCTGTTTGTGAACTAGACTGGCAATTAAATGCCTAGAAAGGATCCTAAACCTACCAAGTCCAGCTTGGGTCAGTAACAAACAGGGAAGCTACACACATCACTAAGCCATATGCAATAGTGAAGAGATTAGATACTACAAGTGCATTTTTATTACAGTAAAACAATTGCCATCTGGAAAAAACACAAAAATTAAATCCCACCTCCTCTTCCCACACTGAAAGCACTAAAAAAACCCCAATAAATCCAAATTTATACTTGGTTTTTACATGAAAGAAACATTAAGAAAGAGATTTACATTAAACAGCAGAGATATCAAAATTGGTTTTGAAAAGTCAGAAATTAAAGGAATTTTCAACATGGATTAACACCCTTTGTTTTTTGTAAGGCAGAAGGGAACAAATAGTTGCATTTCTGAGTTATGCCACGAGATATACTTCAAGGCTTTGGGAGTTTTTAAGAACAGTATCTTCTGAATATTTGTATGAAGTCTTGTTATTCCCCTTTTACCTGTCTTCCAACCTTTTTAAGCCCATGCTAAGTTTTGGATTCATAATTCACATCTAAAATTACCATCTTCAAAAACACAGCTATGAAATGCAGTGTCAATAGGTTCTTAAAACAAGAGGAACCCTAAGTGATAGCTACATTCTTGAGGGGTTCTAGAATTACTCTAGTCTTGTAACAGCCTCTTTACTGTACAGTAATTAAAAAAAGCAGGTCGCCAAGGAACCTTAGCAGGAGAGGAAGCATTCTTTCCTCTAGAAACATGGGACCAAAATTCAGGTCACAGTAGTGATTCAACACACCCTTTTTACTCTGGCCTTCCAAAAGATTTCAAGAAACTTTTAAAGTAATCCAATAATCCTAATCCCCTTTCTGACAACAGATATCATTATACAGCTTGTCCTTGTGATATAGAGCAGCAGCAGCAACTTGACCAAAAAAAAAAAAACAAAATAGAAAACCTACTTAACACTTCAGTCCAATGTTTTTCAACCTACATGTTGAAATTTGATACAATGGCTAAAAATACAGGTTTAGATCTTTGTAGTTAGTTTCATCAGACACTGAAACATAAAACCAGAGGTCTCAACAGATGCAAAACAGTCCCTTCCCCACATTAAGGTATCAGGTACTGGCTGAACTAGTCTCGTTAAATGGTTTGAATGGTATAAAGGTTTACTGATTTTAAAAAGATACAAATAGAAAATCCAACAAAAAGATTTCTCCAGCTCTCATACCTCTTTCTTCCTCGTGTTTTTTCGCTGAGGCACTCTTAGGTCTTCCTCTTCCTCGTCTGCTATGATCTGAATGGCTGTTAGACCTGGATCTTTTTCGGTTTTCTAAGTCTTTATTTACTGCAGAATTTATCTTCTCTCGCTTAACTCTCTCTGTCCGCCTCCTTTTGGCCTCACTCTTGTTTTCTGTGCAAATGAACAGAAATGGCATGATCCAGAGTTGTTTATACCTTTCTTCTAATAATTTACTCTTAATGCTCACCCCACCCAATCAACCTTTTCCTTTAAAGCGGTCAGATGCCTATACCTTTACAGAACAATTGCATCTACATGATATCCATGCAGAAATTAAAGTGTCAGATCCAGAGGGACGCTTCACATCTTAATTACGAAGATCAAGCCTTTAATTACTTCAAATGCATTTTGCAGCATGAGATGTTTGCTGGTACACAAGAAGCTGCTTCCCAAATAAGATGGGAACACAAACTGCACACATCACAGCCTTTAAGACAGCCCATTGTATCTGTCCACCACATTTAACATACAGCAAACACCACAGCACTTGGGCTTCTTTTGACACTAACAATGAAATCATTGCTGCTGCTCGGACAAATCCAATGCTGAGTCAACGGTGCTGTCAGTAAATGCCACAAAACACAGCATAAGTGTCCCACCACATCCAGCCTATGACAAGGCCTCCTCATGCTCAATGCTGAACACACCTATTGTCTTCCTAAACACCAAAGTCATTAAAAGAAAAGAGTATTTACATGAGTTTTATCTGGAAGTTAAGTATGAATTAATGAGCTTGGGTACCAAAAATAGTACAGTCACCACAGCACACTCATGGATTAGCTGCACATTTGCAAGGCTGCAGCACCACTCTGCATTAGCTGTACCGATGAAAATACTGAAAAAACATTTTCTAAAAGTCGTGGTTACCTCAGGAACACAATATAGACATACACAGTCTACTGCATCTCTCCGGGAACTGGTTTCTTTTGGCTGCAGTTGTCCCATTAATCGTGTACAGTCACGGGGTACAAGCTGGACAGCAGGGTCCAGTCACTAATGCTAACAGAGAACCTGTATTTCACAGTGTCACAGCCAGGGTGTGCCAGCAGGGGAACCTCTGCAGACCAACCTGTCCAACCCCTGCTCACACAAGGCCACCAAGAGCCAGTTGCCCAGGACCTCATCCAGAAGACTTCTGAATACCTCCAAGGATGAAGACGCCACCATCTCTTGGACAACCTATGCCAGTGCTTGGTCACACTCACAGTAAAAAGCACTTTCCAGAGCTGATTTCTAGCAGGATGGCCCCTAGCATATATTCATTTTGCCTCAACTGGAGCATTTCCTCTGTACTAAGTTGAATTATACAACCAGACTATGGCCTTCAGCTTTATTTGGTAATTACTTTATCAAAAAAGGGGGAAGGGGAAAGAAAATTGACCAACACTTCCAACCTACCACAGACATTTCTTAACCTCCTCCACCTTGAAAGTTCAGTTGTCAGCATAATGTCACCTAATTCCTACAAGTGGTAATCTACAACTAGCCTTCAAAACATTGATGGAAAACATCAAATAGCTGACTTCCATTTTGTAGGTCTGGTAGATCATTTTAAAAAGTAGATATTATAGATCAGATATTTGTTAGGTTTGGGTCAGGTTTTGGGGTTTTTTTTTAATATATATCTTCCCTGTCAGGCTCTTGTTCTGACTAATTCTACTGCTGGAGAAAGTGATAAAAGGAACACAAGGAGAATGCTATTCATACCAGAATGCACATTCAGATGACTCCTTACTGTGTCCATCAACAAAAGACACACAAGTTAGGCACAAAAAAACACCATTTAATTTAATCATGGAGAGAGAAGCAAGACCCACCCATTTTTAGATTAAACATTACAACCGATTTTTTTATTTTCAGAAAACCCAGCTTCAATCAGCAGGTACTCTGAAATCAGATCCTTTGGGGACCTCTACCATTTAGCTTCAAAACAGGATTAACACAAACCACTCTGTAAGGAGTTATTTTGCATAGTGATCAATGTGTGCGGCTAGAACATACACTGAATAAATGCCAACATCACAAGTCCAAAGGAAGACTGAAAACACCAGCTTTCTCCTCTCCTCAAAATTCAAGAAAAATTAACATATTCAAAGTCTTCCATGCACAAATTCACGGGAAAGTGAGCCGATAACAGTCAATTTACACAGAGAAGGAAAATACTATCTTTTGCCTCCAGGAAATAAGGGGAAACAACTGTTGCCCCCTTCCCACCCCTCTGTAAGTATTACCTGTGATGGGTGGTGATCTCTCTGCACGTTTAGCATGCAAGAGTTTTCGACTGATAAATATGTAGCCACAGGGACATGATTTACATGCAACAGGAACCTGGGAAAACAAAAGACAAATTTTTCAGATCATTTCATATTATGGCAAAACTCCTGCCGCATGAAGAAAAAACACACTTAATAACTCACATTTTGTCCTCAGAGATAACTCATCAAACTCAGTCTGTACTGCAAACTATCGCCTGTACTGTTACTGTATTTAAACATAATAAAACCAGATTCGGCTGTAAATCACTCACCAAACCTTTTCTTTATGCAGTTGTTAAAAATCAAGCTTGAAATGTACAGCTGTTGTGATTGCTTTGCACTACTTTTCCCCAGAGTGGCAGGAAGGGGGTGGGGGAAAGTAGAGAGCATTAAAGGAAGGCTGAATTAAAATAGAATTACAATTTCTCTTCAGAGCTCTCAAATATCAGCAGTCAAATCAGTCAGACATTTCCAGTTTTGCTTCCTCTATTTACTTGAAAAAAAAAAAAAAAGGGTTAAAACCGTCAGTACATTGTGAATGCATTCACTTTCAGCAGCATTTGAAAGCAGCTCCTTTAGAGAGCAGGAGCAGCTTTAGAGGCACAATAGAGCCTGAAGCAAAACAGATGCATTTGTAGCACACTCTGCCACAGCGCTGCAGACAAGGCCGGGTGGGTACAGAAGGACCTCGTTAATTCAAAATGCAAATAACCCAACCCAGCCAGGCAAGAACCGACTGCAGGCCCAGGAGTTTGAGAATACACTGCCTCTAAGAAGACAGCAGTAGTATGCTCCCCCAGAAAATGACAATGTAAAACAAGAAATGCCACATTTAATATGAAAAATAACAAAAATCCACTCAGAGCAATTTTAAAAAAGCAACGCTTTTTTAATAAATTACAATCCTCATTACCTTAGTGCCAAGATCTTTTGAGATCTTTTAGAGTAGTAAGGAATCCACCACGTTGCTTTGATTAGGTTTAAGACTTAAAACACAAATCAAAGCAAGTTTAGGCAGAGATCTGGAAGAGATTAAACAACACACATTAAAGTGGAGTCATGCTGAAGCATGAGAGTGGGGGGAAAAAAAGTAGGAGGTAATTTCTCAAATGTAGTTCTTTAAGACAGGTCACTACAAGTTTGCCTATGTCCACTGAAATAAACAGGAGCACAGAACCACAACTCCCTCCTCAATTTAACCAGACAGGGAGAAGAACCAAGTTCCAAAGTTTTACTGACTCAAAAAACCCAGCCAAATTAGTATGTGAATTTGTAAAGGGGAACTTAACTGCTACTCAGAATAAACAAATTATTTTAATTTCTGTAGCACATCTGAACTCCTGCACTTCACCCTACAAAAAGCTTACAGATAGACGTTTTGATACAGGTTTTACAGAACTAGAGATTTTCATTCCCTTTATGGAGACACTGACATAATAAAACCAAGTCCAATAGAGGTTTATCGAACCTTAAAGGTCAGAATTCACCAGACTTGTGTGCACGCTTGTTTCCTTGTTCACACATCAGTGTAACAGTACTAAAGCCCCACTAACTAACACTAACTGTGTTCTTAAGGTGATACAGAGCTCCAGCTAAATCCATTTTTGAACACTTGGGTCTCTCCAGTAATTACGTTTCCAGGCTTGGCCTAAAAAACACTTTGGCAAAGCCACTCCAGGGGATTGGAATAGAGTCAGTATTTTTCAGCGAACCCAGTGTATTTAACAGAACAATACTGCTCTCGTGTTACAGGTTTAGCATGTAGGGGTGTGAACCATTTGAGGGTGGGGGGTCTGGGGGAAAGGGTTTATCACCGAAACCTATCAGTTATCCTTTGAAGACCCACACTGATAACATCCTGTAACATAATTAAGGCAACAGAGTCCTAAACGCTGTTTCACTCTGTTTAACATTTTCCTAACAAAAAGGAAATTTTTTCATACAAGATATTTTACCTGATGCTAAATTAAGAAGTGATAATTATTTCCTCAGATTGACTGCAAGTGCTTCAGGCTCTCTAATTTAATGGGTCTGTGCTTTAGTTGTAAAAATATTGAAATATAATATATTATCTAAATTACAACAGAAAAATGTTTTAAAGTCTAAGAAGTATTACTATGTCGCTCCAGTAATTGTGGCTGTCTAAGTATTTCCAGGTATGCCACTTCTAGTGAAAAAATCACAAACAAATGCTAAGCCCTTATTTGTGGAAGAATTTAAGAAACACCAGTACAGGACACAGTCATTTAAGAACTATAGGAGAGTTTCCTTAAACTCTTCAAAGGGTTCACTTGTACTGTAGGCTTTAGTTCCTTGCTCCCTCTCAAGTATTTGGCAGTGGAAAACAAGGTCCTATGAGCAATGTGTGCCAAGGCAGGACATATATGCACATTAAATCCATGTAAGCCACAGAACAGCTGCTAACAGAAAATCTACACTGACAAAAACTAAAACACATGATATGCAAGTAAGTGCAGAACAAAGTGAAAGTTTGCACGTCAGCTTAAAAAGCCTACAATGCTTGCTTACTTATTGTTGGTAGCTTGACATTCACTAAATTTATTAAAAAAATCCAAAACAAACACAAACACCACCACTCTCATATATGACTTCTCGGTCATTTTCATTTCTCCTTTCACCAACTGAATAACGAGAACTTGGCACACGATTCCCTTCTCAGAAATAGTATTTCAGTGACGTGCTTAACGTGCATTTGCAGTGGTTGATCTGTTGGTTAAAACATGAAAGGACGCCCACACACAGCTCAGCACTCCCAACTGTGCCAGGATGAGTAGGAACACTGTAAAAACTATGCAAGTCAGAACAAATAATGTGATTCTTCTTTTAAAAGCCATGCCAGTAGAGAAAAATTATATGAGACTACTTATTTTTTTTTCAGTACGGCTAAACCAGTGACCAGCGGTGACTTTCCAGGGTCACATAACAGAGCCGAGGTTCCCAGGAGTGCATGTGACAGGCGCTGACCCTCGGCCGAGCCCCGCGGCCGCCGCTGCAGCGCCGGGCCATTGTTCGGAGCTCCGCTGGAACGAACTCGCCTGCTTTCGATACTCACATCATTCCCAGCAAACGGAGACAAGCTCCTGACACGGTAGCGGTGCAAAGCAGCTGCCGCTCGTGTGTGAGTGTGAGCAGCTCCATTTTGTGCACACAAGGAACCCGCAGCGGGACACCAACAGCTCACGCGGGAATAGGGCAGAAATTGCACCAAAGGTCTCGATTTCGCTGCTTCCGAACCACCCCAGGAGAAAACAAAACCTCGAAGCCCTCTCTCGCCCAGCCCTGGGCACATTAGTCATCCAAAGGGCAAACTGCATTATATAAATCTCCCAGCCCATTGTATTTTTAACAAATCACACAGTTACTAAATAACACCAGTACATAAACAAGCGGTTCTGCAGTCTCGCAGAAACCTCTCAGCACAATACAACTACTCCACTACCCTGCCAGAGGGACGCGGTGTTCAACCCACATTCCATGCAGAAGCTGCAAAGGCAACAACCATTTAGTTCACACAAACATCGACCGGCAGCCGCACGGAGCCGGTCTGCCCGCTGCGCCCTGCGCAGCCCAGCGCTCCGCCGGCAGCCGCTCACCTGCTGGTCGCACTCCGGGCAGGACTTGGTGGCCATCTTCACTTTCTTGGCCCTACTGGAGGACATGCTCGCTGCTGCCGTGGCTGGGCTGACACGGCCGCGGCCGGAGCGCCGCCCACCCCGGGAGGAGCCGGCGGGAGGAGCGGGAGGAAGGAGGTGGAGAGAGGAGCCGGCGAGAGGAGCGGGAGGAGCGAACGGGAGGAGGCGGCCGGAGGAGGAGGTGGCGGGAGGAGAAGGAGGAGAGAGGCGGGAGGAGCCGCCGGGAGGAGCCTGAGGAGCCCCGCGCGCCGCCGACAGAGCAAGCCCCACCCACTCTCTCTCGCGCGCGCGCGGCCGACCCCGCCCACGCCGCCGGATTGGCTGCGCGCTGGTGGTGCTCGGAGCCCCCTGGCGGCCGCTCTGGGAACGGCCCGGGGATGAGGGGAGCGGCAATGATGAGGGGAGCGGCAATGAGGGAGCCCGGCTTTGGCGGGACCCTGACTGAAATGTCCATGCCGTCAGGAAGCACCAAACACCACTTCTCTGGTCTCCATCCCAATTCAGAAAAAGACAAGACCGCAGCAGAGGGCGATGTTTATCGCCTGCCGCACTGGTGCCTTTGGTGGTCCAGGAGGGGGGTGTCTGGCCATGCCTCAGAGTCGGGTTACGCTCACAAATGGCATGTTTTAGAGTAGAATGCCCTCAGACAGCAGTGTGCTACTGCCAGACCACTACCAGGACCAGGACCAGAGCAACAGGAGCAGCTATCTCAGCAGGGCCTGAATTTCTGACATAGAAATGCATTTATGTCCTAGCAAGTATCCTCCAGATTGTCAGGCCAGCCCTCTCCGTCCTTATTACCAATACAGTATGACGAATAAAGAATCAAACATCATTTGCAATGTCCTTTCCTGTGCCAGTACAACCTGTTGATTTTTTTTCTTCCTCTCCCATGAGTCTCAGCCTTGAGCCGGGTCTCCACACAGGGCACAAGAATGTCCTGCTGTGTCCTTGCGAGCCCTGGGCTCCCCATGTGTGTGGTGGTTTCTGGCTGTGTACACAGTTACCAGACTGGCTTACCTGCCCTTTTCCTTTGCTCCTCAGTATTTAAGTTATGACTCAGAGAGTGGATTTGTTTCCCTGTTCTCCCTGCATATTGTTTCCAGCCTATACCAGTCCATTGGTGCAGGTCTTTCTCCAGAGATACACAAAGACAAGACAGGTTTATTTTCCATAAAAACTGTGACTGCTGCCAAAATGCAAACGTGTTCTATGTAGGCACAACATCCAGATTTCATTCCTGAATCCAGAACAAATCCATCCAACCAGGACCTTGAGTTTACATTTGGATTTTCAAATTTTTTCCCTTAACTGGTAAGGTCCAGACATTGCAAAACATATAAAGGTATTTGAGTAGGATTTATAACAGCAGGGGGCTCTGCTGAGTATATTAAGAGCATCTAGTAAATATATTAATGAACATACAAGAGAGCTCACAGAGATCTATGACAATACCGTTTTACTTTACAGAGCAAATAAAGTAGTCAGGGAAAACTGCTCAACTATTCCATACAAACAAAAATGTTTTCCTTACTTAATGCAAACAAGATAGTTCCTAGCTAGAAAACTGATTTACCAGACACGTGTTTTTCATGTTATTCTCATTTTTTTAACATGTTACTTTTGAGTTCTTAAAGTCCAAGACTATTTCTTTTACACAACTTCAGAGGTTTAATCCAGCACTGAGATAAAAACAACAAATACCTTTTTAAGGGTACAAGTACCTTCTCTTTTAACAGAGTAAATGAGAGGCACTTTGCAAGACCAAGCCTTGCTTAAAATGTGTTTTACATCAATTTAAAATAGAAAATAAGAAAGTTATGCAATTTCTCTATCTTATGAAAAGCTACACATGGCTTTGTAAGTGCCTGATGGCTTATCTTCTTTGCTGTTGTCACCACAGACTCCAGCTGAGCTGAATGACCTGAGATGTTTCACCCATCACTGCCTGACACATCAGCGGTCTGCACATGGCAGTATTTTGGTGTGCAACTATAATTTTACAAGGAAACAAAAATCCCAAAGTAGGAACAATTCACATATATAATCCACCTTAGAGTGGGAGAGAGAAGCACTCCTGAGTTGTATTTCTGCACACCACCCCAAGTAATTTGGAAGCATCCTACTCTCCTGCAGTGTCCCTTGGGAGAGCTGACAGCCTTGGGCTCTGTCAGCCTCAAAGTGCTGACAAACACAGCATATTGAAGAATTAAATTCCTAAAGTGCTGTGCAACCTTGTGTCAAAAAGGTTATAAAATACATCCTGGTTAAGTAATAACTTCCTAATTAGGAATCTATAGTCAGCAGGTGTTTTATTCTTCCCACAGCCAAAGTACT
Source organism: Vireo altiloquus (assembly GCA_013396875.1). Lineage (NCBI taxonomy): Eukaryota > Metazoa > Chordata > Aves > Passeriformes > Vireonidae > Vireo > Vireo altiloquus. The sequence goes on from VZRF01010901.1 coordinate 1,075,692, forward strand.
ATCTAGAAAATTCTTAAGTTGTAGCTATAATACAAGAATAGGATGTATGAGAGCAAAACTACAAACAATAGAAAGAGCTAGATGATCGTATTTGCAATGTTACCACGAAGGAATTGAAGTTGTAATGTGACAGTATTCAACTGGCAAGAGGAGAGTACTATATAAAAAATATATTGATTATACAGACAAGCTTTAATCCTATTTTATGACTCTGATTATGGCAGTTTTGATAATAGCAATAGTTTGTAATATGTAATAATGTTACTGTGCTTCTCACCAGTAGATTTCAGGGCAGCTGTAATCTGAGTCCCCTCTGAGTCCTTTCATGAGGAATCAAAATGATGCCTAACAAGTCCTTTGAGATCCCATTACTCTGAACTTGGGCAAGAACAACATATAAGCAGCACAAAAGTTGGCTTTGTTCTCCAAGTACAGCTAAATATTGGCTTTCCCAATTACAAAGCATTTTTAAATACAAAATATTGTTAAGCATTGATGCCTCTTGGTTTCAGGAAGCCCAGGCTTAGGCTGGCTCCTGCCTCCAGCTCAGCTGGGCATATTAAAGCTTGCCTGAGAAAAAAGGGCCAAAGCCCCAGATTTTAAAAATAAGCTTTTCTTAAAATATCAATAACTTAAACTATTTAATGGCAGTGGCACCTACTGTTCCCAAAAAAAGCTTCCAACATTTTATTCTCACATACCAGGCTTTTTTTGTGGGAAACTTTTTTAAAGTCCACACAGTGTTCAGAATAGTTTGGTTTCTACAAAATAATTTAGTTTCACCAAAAATCTTACACTTTCATAGAGCATCTTTACGATTAGTTCTTATGAAGAGAATTCAATAGACTATTTTACACATTCCACCTGAATTTGGTTTTGGGGTAGGAGGTTGGGCTTTTTATTGTTTTGTTTTTTGCTTATCATGAGATAATGAGAGTTGTTAAACATTAAGATATGAAGTCACTTAACTGCAACTTTTGCAGTGAACTGCACTGAGCTTTGCATCAAATCTTAAAGACTTGTGTTCACTTTGAAGAACAGTAGGAACAGTAATTTCTCTGAAGATAGTCCTTATATTCTGAACTGCTACCATGAGCAGTAGTCCACAGGAAAAAAACATCCTTTCGACTTGTACAACACAGAATACAGAAAAACTAGCTCTTTTTGTCTAAAAAAACCTAGTTTTCATAATGTGGTTTCCATTTACTCAGTGTGCTCAAACATTCCTAAATACCATTAACAACACTTTGGCATTTTAAGCTATTGAGAGCAGTTTTCCATCCAGTGTCTTTATTTCAATGAAACAGCAGCAGCAGAATGAATGCTCAGTTACCACACGTCATTATTGTAATCATGGGGTTTAAACCATGCAACTATTCATGGCAAAGCAGCTTGCTGAAGATCTGTCAGAATGGAAACGTGTGACAGCAGCTCTTAGTCTGTTTATCACCTTTATTTCTCCAAGTGTCCATCTACCTTTCTATGTATTTATACTTTTCCTACTGTTCTGTATCTCAAGCTTGGCACCATCAACATGAAATGCATTATTTTAGCTTCTTATAACTGCAAGAAAACTAGCCTGTGTCTTTTTGACTAAAGATGGAATGCAACATGGAGTCAAAGAACCTTGGTATCCACCTGGTGGCAAGCACTATCCACCTTCTTTGTCTTGTTTGTCTGAAACTTGGGTTCGTATGATTTGCACATTTGTTTAGGAACAACTTTGCCTCAACATTGCAAGTTCATCCTATGCTATTTACTTTCAGGAAATCATCTGTATTAAAATAACCTTTGGAGATACATTTACCACGTGTAAAGAGAGAGATACTTTTCTCTAACACCACTTCATATTGCATTTACTACAGAAAGGCTTTGTTTCATCCTATTTATTTCCTGCATGCATTTCTAACCTTAGGAAATAACTCAGACTATTGAATTCCAGTTTTGCATACATTTATTCCAATGTTTTACCACAACCCTTTTGGCTTGTGCAAAGTGCGTTTGCAGGCGTCGAGCCTCATTCCAAGGCTGCCCTGTGCTACACACTAATCAGCAGCCTTACAAAATTTGCAAGCAAGGTTTCTGAGGGCTTGCTTGGATTGTCACCAGTGCAGAAACAGAGATGTCAGGGGATCTGTACCTTTACTTGTGGGGGATCAGTCAGAGACACGGGGCAATGCTGCCGGGACACTTTCTGCTACGCCAGCTCTTTCTGTGGGGCGGATTGGGGGTGGAACAGCAGCAAGTGGACCAAGAGCAAAGGTTAACTTGTGTTCTTCCCCCAGCAAAATTAGTGTTTCCAAATTACAATCCAAACTTTGGTTTTTAATAGTCTGGGTAGCATTTCAACCTTGAATTCTAAGGAACCATGAGACACACTCGAATTAATATACCTGAGAAGTCTACTCGTATCCACTGAATGTAAATATTAGAATTTAAAATAACATGAACATTTCAGGTAATCTGATTAAATCTTACTATAAAATCTGACCTGGTTTTATGGTAAATCCAACCTTGATGTGTATAACCACAGCTTGAAATATTTTCTTCTGAACTACTTTTTATCAAACCTAGAGAAAAGGCACCAAGGCACTGTTTGTTAATTATCAATCAAACTGCCAGATTCAGAGTGCACTTGGCTTTACAGATACATGACTGAGGACAACTTTAAAAGCAACATGTCAAAACATACAGGCTCCAAAACATGACATTTCAAAAGTTAAAAAGGTTTAAAATATGGGGAAAAAAAAAATCAGATGCAATGTCCTGGAACAGCTGCTGCAGCTTCAAGTAAACAAAAATGGACTTCTTGGAACTTGAATTTCTAACAGAGCACTCTATTGGGTCATTCTGTGGGCAGAATTTTGGAGGTAGGACAAGCAGGGCCAGAAACACTCCATGTGGCCTTCACAAACTGAACAGTAAACAAGAAAAAGCTCTTAGTACAATCAGTACAATGACTGGAAAGAAAAAACAAATGAGTTTTCTGCACCACCTCAAGAATGTTCCTTCAGCACAAAAAACATCCCATCTCTGTTATTTTGTTAACTATGAATTGACTACAATCCTCAAGCACTAATTATTTTTAAATTAGCACAGAGCAAGTCCTGAAAAATACTGCACTTGAAATAGAATAAGGACTGGAGCAAATTGCTAGTGAAACTAAACACTATGGCAAGCAGAAGCTTGTTAGAAAGAAGGAATAGTAAAGACAAAATAAAAGGCTCAAGACATAATTGTATGTAACAAAATAAAATCAAACATAGGAAAAGCAGCTTCCTTGCTCTTCATCAGCAGAGGAAAATACCAAAACAGAACAGAACCCAAGTCTCGAACCATCTAATTTAGGCATCTAAATTTAGGAAGCTGGTTTGCCATATTCTCTGTAAGTGGCGAAAGAGAAAGTAAAAAGAAGCTTCTACAAAAACAATTCACAACTAAGGCTGATTTACAGCCCAGGCTCTTACTCAGGGAGGTAACATTAGGTCATAGGAATATTCCTGAGTGAATGATCCCTTATTCCACTCTCTGAGCACAAACAAGGAGGCTCTTCTGGGCACCCAGGACGGGTAAAAAGGGCCTTCTCCTCCTCACGGGCAGCAAGAAGGAGAGAGCATTTACCTCTCTCTCCCCTGAATTCTGCTGCTGTTGTATTTCATGGCAGACCTCCAGTCATTTGCTATGAAAGCTGAACTGAACCCGAAAGATAAAAACATTTTCATCATCTGGAAACAATGAGGAAACTGTGAAAGAGGACCGGCTTGTTCCTGCGGGAGGGAAGGATCAGGAGCAAATGCTCCCCTGGCAGAGTGACAGGGTGAGGGACGAGGCTCTGGCGCTCGTTCAGCTTCGCTGCTTGCCCGACTCCAGAGCCGCTCTCCAGCAGCCCCGCAACAGGTGACCCACCCGCAGACCCCACCGCGCAGCCCGGGCCGCATTCCCAGCGCCACGCCAGGCTGCGAAACCAGCGCAGGAGGCCTTTTCCCCACGGACAGAGAGAGCCAGCGTGGGCAACGGCGCACTTCTCACACCCAGAGCAGAAAAGCACACCCAGACAAAGGGAGCGCTCTGTGCGCGGGCAGGCGGCGGCACCGCGGGCTCCGAGCGGCAGCGACGCGCTCCCCGGCACCGAGAACAGCTGGCTTTGCCATTCCCTCAGGAAAATGCCCCGCACTGGCCCTGACCCCGGTTCCCCCGGCATCTCCAGCAGCAGGAGCGCGCCCCGCCCTGCGGACAATGCGGGAGCGGCCCGGGGAGGCCTCTGGGTGCGGTAGTTCCCTGCCCATCACTGATGCCGTGGGCAGGCGCAGCCGGGACTACAGCCCCCGCCAGGCAGCGCGCCCGCAAGCCCGGCTGGTGCAATCACACCTTAGCACGCCCCGGGGCCGGGGCCAGCGCCGGCTGGGAGAAGGATGGGTTTGCCCGGGACTCTTCCAGAGCACTAGCGCGGGCACTTCTGTCGGGGTCAGGGGGCTGCAGCGCTATTCGGATGCAATGGTGGGATCTATTGCTCCTGCGGTGGCATCGCAACACTGCAAGATCAGTTGTATCCATTGCAGTTAAGTTTGTGGGATCTGGACATGAGAGGATCGAGCGTGTACGTGTAACTGTGCCAGCTCTTCGGCATTTCTTCTGACTGCATCTCCTGCTCGCGTGCATCTGACTAGCGCCCGGTTCCGATTACAAAATACACCGATCCCCAGCACTCGTATCCTTAATCTGGCTTTGGGAACTACCCGAACAACCATGCATCGGTTTGTCTTGGTTGCCAGGCAAGCTGCGGCAAGGTTGTGCGGCCGCGGGCCGGGGGGCTGCCGGGGCGGAAGGACGGACATGGCTCTGCGCTGCGCCGCTTCGCTGGCGGCCGGGCGGCAGCCGCGGGGTCCCCGGCGGGAGGGGACGGTGCGCTGGAGCAGCGCTGCCAAGGCCTCCGCCGTGAAGATCAACGAGAAGGCGAGCAGGGAGAAGATCCTGACGCTGGAGTCCATGAACCCGCAAGTGAAGGCGGTGGAATATGCGGTGCGGGGCCCCATCGTTCTGAAAGCCGGGGAGATCGAGAAGGAGCTGCGGAAGGTGAGGCAGGGGCGGCGGGGCGGGGCGGGGCAGGGCGCCCCGCAGCCCGTACTGGCTCTGCCCCGGGCGCTCCTCCGCCGCCGCTCCCGGTTGGGATGCCGCGGAGCTCGGCGGGGACGTGACACCCCGCGGGGCTGAGACGCGACCCTGTGGAAGCCTCGGGAAAGCGGGAGGCACCGCGAGTGCCGCTGCACTGCCTCCTACCAAGTTAAAAACTCTCGGAGCACAGCAGCATATCCTCCATCCCCCTGCTGCCCCGAGCCGCGGCCGGACGCGCTCTCGTCCCCCGCCCCTGCCCGGGCCGCCCCCGGGCCCGCTCCGCTGCGGCACCCCCGGCCCCGCGCCCCTTCCACGGGAGGCGGCAGAGGCACGAAACAAAGGAACCCACTGGCCAGCTACTGTTTATCTGGTGCCACTGGCTGCCTAAGGCAGATACGGGACACCCCCGTAAAGCAGTGTTTACATTTCTCCGGCCACTTTGACCCTTTGCTGCAATCCCGTGTCCTTTGTGTTATAAAAGGGGGTGAGTGACCAGCTTTCATCATACTGATAGAGCGTTTAGGTTGTTCGTGAGGAATTTAGAGATACTGCCTTGGCCGGGGCAGGGAGGCACCGGGCTCCTGACAGGTGAGCTGGACTCGGCTCTCCCAGGCACTGCTCCGCAGCCTCACCCAACACTTCTCTGGGTCGTCCAAGGAGATCACCGATAATGTGATCCTCTTTTCTTATTGCAGAAGTTGAGGTGCCTGAGGACAAGGCTTCAGAGCACAAATGCTCAGTAACGCTGCCCAAAGTTGTAGGTGGTTGGTACTCTTTGGAGGATCAGATAATAAAGCAGATCCTAAGGATCTGTGCCAATATGTGCTAAATAAAGCATCCAAATCAGTCAGTACTTACATTTTGTTCATATTTCTTTCTTATTCCTTAAGTATTGAAAAAAAAGATTTAAAAAAGAAATCCTTAGCAATACAGACATGTATTTTTGCTTCTACTGTTCAAACCACAGGTTCCCCTCTCATCACAAGGACTCACTTATTTTTGTTTTGAATTAAGCATATGGTAGAGTCGTTTTTCTGTCATTTCAGTTATTATTCCCTGCCTTTGCTGCTTTAGGGAGTCTTTCTTATATCTTATTGCAGGTACTGCAAGACCATTTTCATTAGTTCATGTAAAGTCCTTTGAATAAGAAAGTGCTACAGCAATTCTAACCAGAACAGATTAATTCTCTGGTCTTCGTGTTACTTGGTTCCCCTTGTTTCAGAAGGTGAAGCATGTTTTCAGCTCATTGTAGTATATATATTGACTATTTATGTCGAATGCAATAATTATTAAAAACAGCATCTCTTTTTTAGAATTTAACTTAAAAACTTCAGAGTGGTGATGGAGAATTAATTTCAGAACATCTGTTTTGATTTTTGCCTTAAAACTTGTTTATAAAGGTATCATTGTGTTTATGCAACTAGGTTCCCTAGTGGGTGCATTTTCCAAAGTATAAAATCTTCCAGTGTTCTCACTGAGTATGTTTGTTTTCAAGTTAACATCGCAGAACAGGAGATATTACTTGACAAAACAAATATAAAAGGCCCTTCACTAACTCCTCCCAGCTTCTCTGCTTACTCCAGTTACCAGCTGAGTCACTGGCAGAGAGAATAATCTACTGTGCACTTTTATAAAATATAAAAGCAAACCACTATCAATCGCTTTATTAAAAGATTTTTATGTCAGTTTTGTGATGTGCCTACTTATGTGGCATTTTCCATTTAAATTCTTTTTTCCAGGAACCAGACTCATGAAATAATATTTGCCATTGATAATGGCTACCAGCATTCCTAGATGTGACTATGCTTTAACAGGAGAAAGGCAAACAAACCTCCCAGCTGACAGGGAAAGAGGACAGAATTACTGCAAAAGTTGAGACAGTGTATCTGCTAAGAAGGCTAATCAACTTAAGGAAGCAGAAAGACTTTACTTTCTTCCACACTTGTCAAGTTATTAATTTCTCTTTGTCCTTCTGATAAAAATTCATTCTCTTGTTTAATCAAGCTGTCTGTTAAAGCATACAGTGTTGAGTAATACCTAAGTTCCTTATAAGTGAAATATTATAGGTTATCTAATTTTCTATATTTTCTCCGTGTGAGTGTCTGAAATGTAATTCTGTGTGCTCACACGTCAGTGGCACTTCTTTGTTTCCTTTTTATTAAGTTGGACAGCTTTTTCCATCCTTTTCAGTCTTAGCTCACAGAGTTAAGCTAACAACTGCCAGCAGAATTAACACTGCTGGATAAAGGGAAGAGGCTGAAGTGGTTGACAGAGGAAGGGAATGCCCCACAGCATCTCTAGAACCATGGCTACTCTTCACTAAGAGCAAGAGTTGCCCCATAGTGACTCCTCTGTGTGTGATGGGGAAGGAGCTTTGCACAGGCAGGAGAGCAGAGGCTCCCCAGAATGAGGTGGAAGCACTGCAATGACTGGGGGTAACAAGAACAGGCAGAGGTGAAGCGATGGCAGTAAATCTGCATTTATCTCGTTCTGCTCAGATGCCTTTAGGTAATTTGTTTCTAAACTGAAAGCACCCTAAATGCAGCCATTGTCTAATCAGATGTGATAGAGGCTCTCCCTGTTTAAACTTGGTTCCATTTGGTTACTCTTCATACTTGAGTAACTTACACAGCTGTTATGGAGACTACAAACCAGCTACATGAAGCTGTTTGCACAGTGTAAGCTTTCATCTTCCTCGAGGTTTGTTCGTGTTCAGATCCCAAAGAGCAGCTTCTCTGTTACTCTATCTGGCATTTGCTGCTTCTCTATATTAACTGCAAATAATCACAACAGGAGCTCCACAGTGCACACAGAAATAAGGACTAAAATGTTACTCGAGAAGTCTTTGACTGGGCAACTGAAGGGATATTCCTTAAAAATATAAATAAAAATGAGGCATTAGTTTTAGCTTGTGTGCTTGGGACTAAGCCAATGTAAGTGACAAGTAGAGTACTCAAAGCAGAATAAAATTGATTGCCCAATACAGCTGGGGTGGGTGTGCTGTGCCCAGATTTCACAAGTTTTGTTTGCTTGTGACTTGTATTCATCTAGGTGGAAGATCAGGGGTTTGATGTACATTAAGTCTTTCAAGGTGGAAATCTTCATGCAAAATCTGGGACTTGAATTACTTTCCTGAACCTTTTTTTTCATAATTTTGAAATTGTGTCATGCTTTAAAAGTGAAAACCTCTTTTCTCTTCCCCTTTGCTATTGGTAGCAATCAGCTGATTCTGGCTTACTAAGATGACAGAAAGAACAAACCATTTTCCTTAGTGTTTCTGGAAACTTTTTAAACCAAGCTAGAGCACAGGCATATTTTAATAAATTATTACACTCTAAATAGAACTCAATCAAATAAGACCTTTTTTCTATTCCCTTTGTGTAGACGTGCTAACAGATGGCCACGGTATCAAGTATTGACTTTAATTACATTTCAGACTAGAAAATTGCTCCTGAATTCAAATCCAATGCAAGAATATTGCAGTCTCTGAACAGAGCCCTTTTCTTTACCTAATCAGTAATAACAAACTAACTTATCTTTACACAGGCAGGACACATACCTGATTTGTTGCTTTGCATTCATGCTAATTTTAACTGACCTTGTTATGGAAAATCCCTTCATATCTGTTACTATGTCATTTCTCTTCACTTATACTCTCCTTTTCTCCCCAGTTCCTGATTGGGTTTTACATAATGTCAAGTTCTGTGTTAGGCTAAGTTGGCTTACATCTCCTTGCAAAGCATGTGCCTATTAAACAGCATTTGAGGATCCACAAATCAGCTCAGGTAACATTGGAAGCAGTGCCTGGCTCAGTGTAAGGCACACAAGGTCCTTCAAAACTTTCAAGTTACTGAAAGAGAATTGTAGGGTAGAAAGGGCAGAGGGATTGTGTGCAGGGATATATTGTTAGCATGCAGGAAGTTCTTCAGATAGCACAGGTGGGTTACACGTTCCAAGCCTGGGATATGTGTATATGTTTCTATACACTGAAGTCCCTATTTTTCTGTTACCTTTATAGTATGCTCATCTCTTCTGCCCACGCTTTTCATTTGCGTAACTATTGCAAATAGGTTCCTGTTTCATGTTTTTTCAAGGCACTTGTTCACTCCCTACATTGCTATTTAGACAAAAAAACTACCAAAATCCTTCTACTTATAGCTGAAATCTCAGGCAGCTTCTGCTAAAGTATTTTGGTTAAAATACTGTAGAGCTTTTATTTTTTTTTCCTCACTAATTCATCAGGCTTTTAAATTGAATAGAAAAAATCTGACTAAGAATCCAGCCTTAATCGTAAATGTGAGTTGACTGTGTCCCTAGGAGTTTTGGAAAGATAAAATACAATTTAGACAATGACATGCAGAAATATAATTTAACATGCCAAGAAGAAGATACAAGATTGACTGGTACACCCAGTAATGAAAGATGTTAAGCTTAAATTACCATCCTATAATTTTCTGCTTTGAATACGTGACTATGTGCACACTAAGAAAGTATCTTCCAGGCAAGAGCATCTGACCTCATTAAGACAGAACTGTTGTTCCTCAGTTGTCTGTACATGTTGCATACGTAAGTGAATCGGTAGTAAACCCCATGTTTTTCAAGAGGGCAAAAACTACTGCAGATGAAGGTGAAACAAAACTGGTTTCAAGAGCATAATTATCAAAATCATACATTCAGAAGCACACAACCCACAGGATCCAGTTTTTGATATTTTCTGGTTGAATACATTAGCAAAATTTATTCCAAAATTCCTAATAACTCTTCAAGTTAAGAGGGTCCTAATGTCTAATCACTTTCTAATGAGCATTGTTTTAATTCTGTCATGAATTCTAGTGCTTTATCTGTATAGGCAAAAATTCTGAATGCAAATCCACTTTGATCAGTGCATCAGGCAAAAGTAACTTGAGGACAAGTCCTGTTCTGTAATCTCTGAATCATATCTGCCAATTAATGGTCAGCCCTCCTGATTTCCACATGTGGTATGAGGGGGCATTGCAAGTCATCACTGCCATTTTAAGTCAAAATCCAGAATTTGCCTTCTCCTTCCTCCCCAAAACAGCTCATGTCAGCTTGAATTACACAAGCATAATACAAACCCAAAGCCTTACTCCATGGTAAGCAGGCCAGGTTTATTTTTCTGCTGTGAGCTGTTTTAATAAAAAGATTGGAATGCTAATTCAGGTCTTCAGGTCCCTATTAGTTAAGGGCCTCTGGGCAATGCTTTCTTGGCCTCTTGAGAGGAGGAGATAAAAAAGCAAGCAAGCAGCTTGGCTACTACAGCGTAGATGTCAGTTATGCTGAAATGTTTGGCTTTGCCAGCTCTCTGATTGTACAGCTTGTTTGTGCAAGTCACAGCAAAACCAGTCTCAAGGAAATAGTCCAGGGTTTCATAGTGTGATGTTATTGCCTGATAACCATCAAGAGGAGGCACGAAGCAATGACAGTGAAAATGAAACAATTGGGACCAGGAGCCTGCCAGGAGCAGGTAAATTCTGAAATTCAGAAATAGCTGTAATACCATGTTACTCTACTAAGATTAAAAGCAGCTCACATTTTTGTGGCCTTCTCAAGGGAACCCTTTTCAATTCTTTCCTATTACCATTACCAAATCCACACCCGCTTCTCTCCAGACCGATGGTTTTCCTTTGAAATTTGCTGAAGATTTAGCAAAGACAGTGTCAGGTCAGTTTGCATCCTTCTTTACTCTTTCTGGGCACAGTGGTATTTTGCAGTTTGCCAGCATCTTCAGATGGTACCTTTGTAAAGAGAACCTCCAGGTACACTAAAACTCTTAAGAGACAAACCAGCTCCTGGCAGGGTATTGCCCTCATGGTAGTTCATCAGGGTGGTGTATGTTCTGGTATCACATTGTTTCTTTGATCAAGTTATTGTCCCAACACTTGCATCGTGACTCTCTCCTTGAGAGACAGCTCATCATTTCATACTGTTCTCCTTTTTTGCTGGGCTCTTTGAGGCTGTGGGGATGTCTAGGGGAAGAGGAAGCTTCCCCAAACCTGGTTAACTGCACTTGTTATTGTACTGACTCTGCACGGATGAATTCTAGTTCATGTATAAAAATCCCTTCTCCCAACTTTGTGTGGTATTTAGATACAGTTGTTAGAATAATTGTGTCTGGCTTGCTTCAGGTTTCAGATGTTTTTCGTCTGTTTTCTTAAAATATGCATTTCCTCTGAAAAGAGCCAAGAGACAGAAGTAACTGTTGAAGGAAGTAGTTTCCAAAGAGCATATTCCAAATCCTGGATGGTTCTTTCATCCATTAAAATCCTTTCATTATCCAGAAGACAGCTACTAAAAGAAAGTACATTTTTTACATTTTCTCCTTTACATGGGAAAGTGAAAGATGGCTTCTACAGCTTTAAAAGTGGCTACTATCATGAATCTGTTTGCTAACACTGTCAGAAGAGTGGCAGGAGCCTGGCCCTGTTCCTGAGCTGAAGCTGAATCACGTTGTGAGCACAGTGTGAGGTGACGCCAAAGGCAGGAGGCTGGAGCAGTGCTTATTTTGTAGGGCTGGGCATTGGTTTTCCTCCTTGATGTGGTTCATACCCTCTTCAGAAGGCAGGAGAATCCATCTGGAACCTACTGCTCACGAGTTTGTTATTAGAGCTCCTGTTATGCAAGCTTCCCTTTTGCAAAGCTCTGCCTGCTTCAATCCAGCCAGACTGCCTCTGCAACACACCTTGCAAGCCTGCCTGCACCCAGAGAGAGGGAGGGAATGAGAGAGACAAGTTTGGTGAGGGGTCCCTAGAGGAGAGCAAACCAACTCCAGTGGCTCAGTTCCTGCTCCCCCTGTGCGTTCCTTGGCTTGCAGGGGCATAAATTGTCTCAGCTCGGGTGTGTTGCTGACATGGTTAAAGACTGCTTAGCCTTCTGCAGTGAGAGAAATCTGTTGCAGCCCTTTTCCTGCTGCTCTGCAACCTAATGTTGAGGTTATCAACATATTCACATTTCCTCTTTTCATACAGATCTTTCCACAGACCTTCCAAAAAGTATTTGGCATAACCCTTGGATAGCCACAGCCATCACCGTAGGAGAAACCTTGACACAAGTAGCCAGTGACTAATGCTGCTCTGTCAGAAGGATCTGGGCAGAATTCTGCCTTGAACTCATCTGCAGAGGCACAAGCACTGTCTAGACTTCCCTTGCTGCCAGATTCTGATACCCCTGCTTTGAAACTTTGACCCATTAACATTCGGCACTTGTTCTTGCCTGTTGTTGTTTTCTGTTCCTTCTTTTTGAAATGGTAAGATGGGAACTTTTGTTCTAAAGAACATTTTTTGAGTTTTTTAAAGAACTTGTTTAGAACTTTTTGTTCTAAGCTAAATCTGAACAACTTCTGATGCTCCTTTTTTCCATAGAGAGAGTGGCCATAGCCACTAAGTGGCCATAGCAATTTTTATATAGATTTCACTAGGAGAGGATATAGTGAGTCTCATGAAGATGGTTCTAAACAATGGCTGCTATTAACTCATTGTCAGGGAAGGAAAAGGCTCCAGTTATTTAAAAGCATTTCTCTTTTGAAAGACAAAAAAGACAGCAGCTCTTTTAGCTGAGACCAAGAAATACAAATTAGGACAAATACAAAGAGGACCATGGGCTTTAAGCCCATGTGGGAACTGTGTGGACAACACAGGAAACCCAGCATTCCTTTAACAGGATTTTATGGTGAGGGAACTGTTGTGTATGGTTTGCTATTTGTTCCAGACCCATCATTTGAGAAGCAAAGGCAGTGTGGGGTTTGTGGAGTAGGTGATGATTCTATACTTGCAGTGATGGCAAAAACACTGAGTTTGGCCCTAGTAAAGATCTGGATGGTATCAATGCTAATAAGCTGCAACATTATTTATGATAAACCTGACACAGGCACCAAAAATGTCTGTTACCTTTGTTTTAAAGGCTGTACCATTATAAAAACTCCAAAAGTACATTATGAAATGCCAGGTACCTTTCAGCATTTCATCAATCAAAGAAGCAGCTATTTTTTTATTGCAGAACACAATAGTATTTGTGAGCAAAAAATCTAATTAGTCTAATGTAAGGTATTTCTATTATTAGGGAGTTGGTTTGTTTTGGTTTTAATCTGATAAACCAGAGTATTTCTATTTCATGTTGCTGTTTTTTCAGACTGCCTAACTTAAGGCAAAGAAAGCATCATCCACATTCCTGAACAGATTTGTATTACTTTGCAAATCTAGTGAAACTGATTCAATTTGCTGTAAGGACCAAATGCAACCAAAATACATGGGAATTTTTCTTCATTTCAAGCAAATGGAACTTGTTCTTCTCCTACATACATCTTTCTCTTCCTACTTAGTTGTAATTAGAATGAAATAGTGTTGTGCTGTCAGTGGACCCCAGATAGCTTGAAGACAACATATTTTTATCTGTTTATATTAGTCATAAATTACTAAACTTCAGCCTCAAATAACTCTAATGTTTATTGGCATTCCTATTTCTAATTGTTTATTTAGAGCTGAAATGCAGCTCTGCATTTAGGGACTCACTTAGATCAACAAGCATAAAAGCAAATGACTTGATGGAGTCAGTGTGTCACTTTTAATTATTTTAAGTGAGCTTTTTTTTCAATTGCTGCTAAATGTAAGGCCATATAAAACTGACCCTTTTCAACAGGGTCATGTAAGCCCAATTGTCTGGTCCTAATGCCTTTTCTAACTACATATTTAATTTTAAAAGAAAAAACCCCTGAAGGCTCTCAATTATATGATGGACTGGATCCATAGTGGGGATAATGCAGCCTTAAACCTCCAAATCTTGGCATACCTGGGGGTCTGTGTCCCTGGTGACTACCTTTATTATTGTTATCTTTGCACATCTGGGTTCTGCTCTGTCACTGAAGTCCAGCACCATAGTCCATGGTGGAAAAACAAAAATTAGTAAAGTCTTGCCAGCTACGTATTCTGTATGCAAATCCAGTAATTGGCTGTAAATACATGGACCAGGAAGAGGCTTTCTGAGTCCATACCCAGAGCAAGTTTTTACAGGTTATTTTCTACAGGAAACTAATCAGTCTCATTTTGCGGTTCCTTAGTCCACATGACAATTCTGTCACTCTTAGGAGGCCTTCCTACTATCTCTCAAATATACATTAGAACAACTATAAATTTCTTATTGCCTATCTCATTTATTCTTCTTACAATGTTGGCTTTTACTTTCAGTTGATCTTTCTTTTATTTAAACCACAGGTGGTTTTTTTTCAACCAGTCAGTTCCTTTCCTTTTTTATGTTCTTATTTTATTTTGCTTTTTAAAGAGCTGTGATTGCTAATCAACGTTCATTAGCTTCTTTCCCTGTGTTTTCATGATGTATTCAGTTTCTCACAGGAAAAATGGCTGGCTGTTCAGATTTTGGAGACTAGGAAGCTTTTTAATATTCATAGTGATTATTTAGCACTTCTGCTATTTATCATACAGAGCCTCACTATGATATATTTTGTGAAACATCTCTACATGGAAAAGTGGGGTCATCATGCAAGGAATACTTAATCTAAGTATAAAATAAATAAGCAAGCAGTATCTTTACTGTTTTTACTCAAAAAGAACTAAAGGTCTTGAGGTTTCTTTTGTTGGTGGTTTCTCAAATATCTTCAAGTCTTTTTAGCTTCTTGACTGATCCATCCCTCCCTTAGGGTGTCTCAAAGAAGTTGCTCTAATACTGACAATTCAAAATGCCTTTTTTTCATCTTTTCTACTTCAATGTGTAGTTTCCAGCCAAGTCAGTCTCTTACTTGCAGCTAGCAGGAAAATAAAAGCCAGCCTATCATTTAAAAATGTGTCACAGTCAACACAATTTCTGTAAACTATTTAAGATTTACTGGCAGTATTGCATAAGAAATGCATTAAGCTTTACATTAAACACTGTAGCTGTTCTGAGATCAGGCACTGTTCAGTTACAGCCATGTGACAGATACTAAAAAAGAATAATCTACTTCAGCCCTAACAAAACATTCTGAATTATCCCTTTCTAGGGAATCAAAAAACCTTTTACAGAAGTGATTAAAGCCAACATTGGAGATGCACATGCAATGGGACAGAGACCAATCACCTTCCTCCGCCAGGTAAGACTACCATAAAATATTATTATTCATTTTTTATTAGAATGCCTTAAAAGCTGTCTTATATGAGTGTTAGTATAAATGATTCCCTAGATGCAATTAGACTTGAAATAGTTCTTTTGTAAAGAATTAAAAATGTTCATTTCTGAGCCGAAGTCCTGTTGCTTGCTGATTGTCCTCTTTTGACACAGTAGCTTTCCTTAGTTTCCATATCATTCCCCACCCATACTTTTTCCTGCCACTTCTGTGTTATCAGTCAGCACATTCATTACCAATAATGCTCTTTAAGAAAGGAAGTGGTTGTCTTTAAAGAGAAAAGCAAAAGCCTTTCATCTGAGAGTACACTTTGAGATCTACTCGTAGCTGGCTTCTACTTGTACTGTGCCTCATTTTGCACACTTTACCTCTGGGCAAGCTAATTGGTAGGGTAACTTTTAGGGAAGACTACAACAGAATTCATATTTGCATATTATTCCTAAAACTCAAATAAGGTTAAAACTAGTATTATCCTATTTACTGAGCATCCCTCACACCCTCATGTAAAATCCTATGTCTATAATAATGTAAATTCAGAGAGTTGCAGGACAAACTGAAGCCTTATCAAACTGAGGGTCCAGGTGATGAGAGGATAAAATCGAGCTATGCAGCAAAGTAGGGAGACCTGAGCTTCTTACAAATTATTCAGATGTATTACAGGTTATTCCAATGTTATTAAACAAAATGGGAAATCCTTTCTCCCCATGACTGTGTGCACACATGGATTAATTAATTGTCTTTGTTCCACAAGAAGACAACAACCTATCCATATTATACCATGTAAGCATAAAAATGAGAGAGACTGGAATAAATTAAGCTGATCTCAAGAGAGAGCTCTCAATTCTTTGTGTCTTACCTTCCTTTATTAACTTAATTCTGCTGGGTCATGTTTCTACTTTTACTATGTTCTATATCACCACTTCTTTTTTTAATAAATATTTCCCATGAATTCAGATCAGTAAGAACTAGAAGTTATTTTGGGGAAGGATTATTAGAACATGCACCTAGGACTTCAGAATTTGATCATATTTTTCAGTTCTGCTCCATACTTAAAGTCTTGATTTCTTGTCAATAAAGTGGGCTAGGAATATACAAAGTTCTCAGAATGATCAGTCTTGGCTCCTTGGTGCTCCTTTCCCCTTAAGGGCATGGTGGCATGGGACACCACACTCTCCCACCTTGGAGTAAAGTATAAGGAATTCAGCCTTGCATAATATTTCAGAAATATGTTCCTTTTTTTTCAGAAGATCACTCATTTCCCATCATTTCTTTTAGCTCAGTAGATTCTGAGGAAGTAGGCCTGAAGCAGTTGCAATATTCAAATGAGATGATAATTCTGAATACACCCTGTTAATTTCAGTGAATAAATTGAGGTTCTGTAAGTAACACAAAGAGTGGAGGATAGAGCTGCTTAGAGATAACATAGGAATAATTAACTGTGCTTTATTGTGTTTGTACTATGCTTAGCTCACCTGGACTCCAATCTTCACTGTCTGTAATACAGAGAGTTAATAATTCTAGAGCTGTTTTTATCAGCATAACTTGGAACCTGATAAGATTTCTTTTCTTCTGTGAGCACAACCCTTAAAAAAAAACAACTGCAAACTTTCATCAATAACCTGTGTTTTAAATTAGCCAGTATTTGTGATCTTCATTTCCAAGAAAAGTTGACATAATATCATCAACTTAAAATAATTATTGAAAAGTGGCCAATTTACATTTTCTTGGCACTCCAGGTGGTGGCCCTGTGTACTTACCCAAACCTGTTGGACAGCCCGAGCTTTCCAGAAGATGCCAAAAAACGAGCCAGAAGGATCTTGCAGGGCTGTGGAGGAAACAGCTTAGGTAAGGCTCTGTTCCAGTTGCTCCTGTTGGTATTAGAAACAACAGTTTCAATATCTGCAGCTGATGGGGGCGGGTTTGCAGTGTGACCTGTGGGTGGTGACAAATAGTGCAAATTTATGGTGGGACTTGTGACAGAGGAGAAGGTGAAGGTTATACATCTATGGAGCCTTGGCCACAATAACATCTAGGCATAACTAAACAGAATGCTGAGATTTTTTGCACTAGGAAAGTGGAAAAAGTACTAGTGAAGCTCTGTTCTGTTGGTATGACATCTCTTAATCTGGGGCTCTGTATCTCCTGCTAAGACTGGGTGGAGGGTTTTATAGTTTTACCCTCTCCAGATGTTTCTCTTCCAAGGAGTCTATGGTCCCTGTAATGCTGTTATCAACAAACAGCATATGTCCATCTCAGCTGATCCAGTGCACACTCCTGGATCTTAATTTTGAACCATCAGTTCAAGTATGTTTGTCAGAGAATGGACTGGGGTATCAGAGACTCAGGTACCAAGGTGATAATCCTCTGCAAAAGGAAAGCTACACTGCTGAAAGGTGGTAGTTTTTTATCTAGCTGAGGTAGTTTTAACTGAAGATGTCAGAGCTCTATTTTGCCAAGGTAAAATAACAACTTGTGAAAGAACTACAGAGCTCTGTTCTTCAACCACTGTTCCTACAAGAGCACACATGTAATATCCACATAAGTAAGTACAGACTTTGCATATTCAGTAGAAAGGAAATGGAAGAGACAATTTCTTTCTCATCTAGTGACTGTGCTGCCTACTTGTACCTGGCAAATGCCACTAGAATTTCCACTCTGCAGATACTGCTACAGCTGCTGGGTGCAGCAATGAATCTGGCACACTTACCTTCTTTCAAGTAGGCAAACAGTGACATTTCAGAGGACTTATTTCAGTAATTGGCATATTTCTTAATCTTTGTGATTGCAGTGCCTATTTGCACTGGCATATTTTGAGAGTAGGTGCTGTGAAACTTAATAAAATAAACAAAACATTAACAGTGATTGCATTAGCAGTATTTCAACCTTGGACTATTCCTAACAACACAGCCTAATACAGAATGTATTTTATCTTCACCTTCTCTGTATTGGTTTATCTTTTAATGTAGACCATTAAAAAGACATTTATCAAAACTGAGAAGTTCCTCTTGCTCAACGAATCCCTTTCCTGTCTTACTTTGGAAGAATAAATCCACATAGTACTGCTGGCACGTAAGAGTTACTGGGGATACATTTGAGTTTTGACTGAGTCTTTCTTTGTTGTGACTCTCAAATTCAGGGACATAGAAGGAGTTCTCAGAATGATCAGTCTTGGCCCCTTGGTGCTCCTTTCCTCTTAAGGGCATGATGGCATGGGACACCACAGTCTCCCACCTTGGAGTAAAGTATAAGGAATTCAGCCTCACATAATATTTCAGAAATATGTACCTTTTTTTTCAGAAGATCACTCATTTCTCATTATTTCTGTTAGCTCAGTAGATTCTGAGGAAGTAGGCCTGAAACAGTTGCAATATTCAAATGAGATGATAATTCTGAATACACCCTGTTAATTTCAGTGAATAAATTGAGGTTCTGTAAGTAACTGGAGTCTAAATGTCTTTTTATCTTGAAATTATTTATGCCAAGAATAACTATATCTCTAAATTTCTGACAACTGAAACCACTGTAGACCTTACTGACGAGCTGTACTGGTTTCTGCCCCCTCTCCACCTTCCCTGTCTCCAGTATGGTGTGTCAGCTCATTCTCTGGTCTCTGGAGCTCATCAGCCTCTGTACAGCATCCCAAATCACGCAGTGGGAGGCACGGGGATGTGCAGCTGAGTGGAAGTCACCCCTATTGCTTTTTAGGTAGTCTCACAACTTACTGCTGTTTTCTTCATGGCTGAGAAGGAAAAATTGGCTTTCTTGTGAAAAAACCCAAAAATTAAAAACTGACCTCTCTGTGTAGCTTTAAGTGCTGTGTTTTGTTCAAAACCTTATTTTTCAATGAGTTTGTCAATCCAACACGAAGGTGAAATCACTACATATGGTCAAAGCCATTTGAAGTGTTGCACCCACATCTATACCGGCCTATTTAAATGTATTAATTGCAAAGTTAATATGAATGTCTTTTCCTCTGGAAATGAAGTAGAATGAACCCTCCCTTCCAATGAATATTCATTTGGCAAAACCCTACCTGTGGTTTTGAGTCTCACTACTCCCAGGCCATGTATGAAGGCTCAGATGTGTCCTCAACTTCTCCTGTGTCCAAAGACTCTGGGATTCTACTGACACCACTTACTTGGCATGTGGGATAACTGGCATATCTTTCCAGGCATTTGAGACATTTACCCCTCTCCTATATACAAAAAATACGTAATATATACAGGTCTTTGGGTTGGGTTTATTTATTTGCATGCCACAATGCAAACACAGGGATTCTAGTCAAAGCCATCAATTGAGTAAATTAAGTGTGGAAGTACAGAGCAGTTAAGTGTTCTGTATACCCTCAGAGTGGTAGGACTCAGCACCCAGTGGAGCACAAAGCAGAATGACAGCTTAGGTTTGTTCTCCTCCTTTAACAACATCCTCCTAGCTGCAGTCAAAGACCCATGTACAGACCCAATATAACTTCTAGTTCTGTAAAAGTAAATGTTTAGGACATCAGGGAACTTGGTGCCCTGAATTACCATTTTGTCCCATGCAATTGTGCAGTACTTGCAAAGGTTCTTTGTCTTTTTAAATCATGCTTTCTCAGAAGTCCTACCAGGCAGACTACTAGCAGATAACTGAATGCTAAGAGTTAAGTCAGGCACAATTATTCCACTCCACCCAACAAGCAGAGAAGATTCTGCAGCTTCCTGACAGTGTTCTAAAATAGATGTACACTTGTCACTTCTCTGTCCATCAGTCTTAGGCTTCATAGCTTGAATCCATTCCTCACCTTGACCTCTTTATTTTTACTCTTTATTTTTACTCTTTATTTGTTGCACATACTCAGCAGGCATCTAACACCTCATTTTATTTAAGATTATTAGTTGTGCTCTGTAAACTGCACAAGATTGGGGTGATTCTAGACATTTCTGCTGAAAAGTGGTTGTGGGAGATGCTGTGGGGGAAGGAGAGAAGCAGTTCAGGATTTTTTTGGTTTCAGACTGTGGGAGAAAATGATACATTATTTTCATATTGCAAATAAAACCCTTATATTTGTCATGGAATAGAAGTTACTTTCCTTTCTATTGCACATACTACCTCTGTTCCTAGTTCCCATTACTTAAAAAGGAGTTTGTTTACATTCAGAAGTGCTTCCAAAATAAAGAAAGCAACTGAAATATAGTAAAAATGGAATTGCTGTCCCAGTTTGCAAAATAGGCTTGAAATCATGCTTTTTACCAATCCACTACGTTATTTTTGTATTTTTGTGATACTTATTGTATTTGTCTAACTCCAAATTAACTCTTTTGCTCTATGAACAAACCAGCTCCCTTTCCTCCTCCATGGAAAAGAAAGCAAATCTATCTGAGGGATCTGTATAAATACAGTTCATATACACAAACTCCTCTATACAATACTAGCTCAGGAGCTTTGTTAGCAAACAGAAAATCTGATGTACATTGTACTCAATTCTCATCTCATTCTCTGTTTGTCACAGGAATGTTCACTGCCAGTCAAGGTATAAATTGCATCCGTGAAGATGTTGCTTCATATATTGAAAGAAGAGATGGAGGGGTTCCTGCAGACCCAGATAACATTTATCTCACCACTGGGGCGAGCGATGGCATTTCTGTAAGTGTTAAAATGAAACCTGTCCCTTCTTGGTACACACTGTAGCTTATTAGTTACCTCTGGAAATGCAGATCTCTCTTGAACCTCTGGTCTCACAAAGTCCTGTGAGTTTGGTCTGGCAGATACTGAAGCCACATTCAATGAATATCCAATACTGTGAACAAACCAGTGAACCCCCTGTGTGGATGTCACGTGCCAGCTAAGGAGCAGCTGCAAAGTCTCTTCATATACATTAAATTGTACCTTTCTGGAAAGGTAGTATGAACTACAGGTGCCTAAATATAGATTTAGAAGATTCAGAGCATTCAGGCTAAATAATGGTTGTTCTCAGTGGCTCAGATACATAAACATTGGAGATTAGAGGGTATCAGGCAGTGGCAGAGGGAAGAGGGAATGACCTCAGAAGAGAAGTCTCAGCAGCTCTTCTTCCAAGTAAACTCTGCTAGTGCAGATCAATGCCAGTGAAAATCCCAAAGATCTGTTTCTGTTTGTGTATTTCAGTTTGTTTGAGAAACACTTCAGGTTTTGGGTTCAACCGAGGTTCAAAGATGGTCCTCAGTTAAGTCAGGAATACCTTTATCAGATTGTTACACAGACACACTCGCTGATAGCACAGCAGCAGTTCTTGGCTTTTATGAAGGCAGCCTTTGACGGTGTGTTGGTGAAGGGGTTTTTTAAAGGACATCTAGTGGCAGAGCTCAGAATGACAACGATCCGGCAGAACAGCTCTCCAGAGGTCTGCAGTTAAGTGGCTTTCCAGAGTTTCTGACACTGGCAGCTGTCAGGAATGGCAGCGCAGTACATCTAATCTGCACCATGCTGATTTGATTTCACCACTGATGTAAAGTCAGCACTACAACGAGTCCCATTATTTGGCCCTTCCAAAGATAAAACAACTATTGTTTCACACCTCAGGGGAGAGAGGGTGTTGAGGAGTTTTTAAATATGCATTTGGTCCTGATTATATGTTTTGGATGCTTGGTATTTTTAAACTAGTGGTGGGTACAAAATTATGTTGATTATAAATCATTAGCTTAGCAACTGAGTATGTGATGAGAGGCACAGAACAGCAGATTTTGTACCAGAACCACCAAGAAATTAAAGGATACTGCTGCTGAGAGAAAAGATATTTTTGGGTTTAGATGTCAATTACATGCTGATAAGGATGCTTGCTTTGATTGCACCTGTACTTCAGAGTTCTCCCTAGGTTACAAAGGCAAGAAATCTCTCTGCATCCTGCCTCTCGTGCAGTTTTATTTAATTCACATGTAAAAAGCCTTCACATCACACAGCCATTGGGGCACAAGGAAATTGTCTGGACTGACGTTAGCACAAACATTACCTTTCTGTCTGTATCTTCTGGCCTTAAACTACGTATGATTTTATTTCCATCTCAACACATGCTGACTTTTGGTCTGTTCTGTTACTTGAAAATGAAAACATAATTGCTCCTAATGTAAAACAGGTTTCTCTGTTCCAAGGGAGAATCTGCACAGACCCAGTTCTAGTTTCTGGTTTTATTTATTGGTCTCTTGTGGTTAATGAGATAAAATGAAAGGAAGGCAATGAGCAAGAATTAGCTAAAGCCTCTTTGCTTACAACAGGGCACAGCAGAAAAATCATAATCTTGGTATTCCTGTTGCGAACTTGCCCTCTAGCCTTGTGCTCAGAATGTTTTTCTTAAATTTTGCAGTTGATCAGGCATGATCTTTGGAAGCTATGACATTAGAGGATTCCATTAAGCTTAGACCATCCTCACTCAGCCAGTAACAACCTGAAATAAATAATTCTCTTTGACTATCTGCTTCTAGGACAGAAATCTACCTTAACTCTAGACTTTTTTAGGAAGGGAGTTTAGTAACTTATTCCAGAGTATAATATTAATCCTGGTGTGTGACTCTTTTAAAAAAAAATTTAAATTCCTACTTTTTCTCCAGGCAATTTTAAAGATCCTGATCTCGGGAGGTGGCAAATCCCGAACAGGAGTGATGATTCCTATACCCCAGTATCCCTTATATTCAGCAGCCATCTCTGAACTGGATGCTATCCAGGTGAACTACTATTTGGATGAAGAAAATTGCTGGGCTCTAAATGTGAACGAACTTCGCCGTGCCTTGAATGAAGCTAAGGCATATTGCAATCCAAAAGTCCTCTGCATCATCAACCCTGGAAATCCCACAGGTCTGCAGGAATTTTGTTTAGTGAATATGGGTTTTAAGACCTTTTTTTTCTTTACTTTTTCATTCATTTGACATTGCAAGCAAATCCTAAGTACATATCAAATATGTAAAGCTGAGTTCCAGAGATCAGTGCTCTAAGTAGGACAGTAATTAGAAACATATTTTCAGTATCATGGAACTCCAGAAAGGAGGGAGCAGGTTCACTTCACTGGATCCCATTTGAAGCCCCTGCTTCCACTGAAGTTTTCCAGACTTGGGGGATGACTTTCAGTCACTTTTGGATCTGTCAAAGATCCTGCCTCTGGCGTGGCCGGTAGCCTCTTGCTTCTGAGAGGCAGTGACTGAAAACTCAGAACTCAGTGGCAAGCACTGCCTCCCTCAGAATTTATCTGTTTGAGTAGTTGAAGCTGATTGGTAAGAAACTATCTCCCACCTAACCATCACACTTGTGAGCATTTACAGTGATTTGCTGTACACAGAGTATTCTCAGTAAGTCATTGATTAATTACTGTATCTCACACTTCCTTTGCTTGAGATGGACTGAGTTACCTTGTACCACAGTTCTTCTGAAAATGCTCCTTAATTTCATACTTAGTGAACTGAATTTGAAAGTTCAATAGCACTTTTCTGAGGAAGAGAGGTATCTTCTTGAAAAGTTGGTAATCTGGGTGAAAAGATTTGTATGTGTACACTCCACTAACTTTCTTCTTGCTTTAAAAATCAAACTATAGGGCAGGTGCAAAACAGAAAGTGCATCGAAGATGTGATACACTTTGCTTGGGAAGAGAAACTTTTTCTTCTGGCTGATGAGGTAATGGAATAATCTGTTCTCTCAAAAGCACAGCTAAGAGTACTCGTATGAGGTTTAATTTTGTTCCATGTGTGGTATTGGTATTTTTTAAGTACAGGGAACAGACTCTCTGTTATCATATTAAGACATGAACAGACATGCAAGATTCTTAATATCAAAGGATCAATACAACAGGTAGCTTGATCTGGGTTTGAACTAGAGAGAAAGTGTAGGGGACACAAGGAAGAACTTTGCTGGAACAGACCTAAAAACCTATGTTGTGCTCAGACCACTTCAAATGGAAGAAACAGAAGGAAAATCAATTCAAGCATACAAGTAAAGGTTAAATCATACAAAGAAGCTCACTGTTCTTCCAAAGGCCCAGCCTTTAAGTGTGGTCACATCAGATAAAAAGTATCATTACAGTAACTATTACTTAACAAAGAAGCTTGTGTCTTCTAACAGCTTTTAAGTTTTGAGTGTAAGCACTGTTTCTTCAGTTCAGATCTGCCTCTCTAAAGGGCCATGTTTTATCCTTAGTTGGGGGAACAGAGCACATTAATGTCTTCTGACTGTTCAGGTTTACCAGGACAATGTGTACTCTGAAGGATGCCAGTTTCATTCTTTCAAAAAGATTCTGTATGAGATGGGACCCGAGTACTATAACAATGTTGAGCTGGCCTCTTTTCACTCCACCTCTAAGGGATACATGGGCGAGTAAGTCTGATTTAGTTTTTTTTTTTATTTCATCTTCCTCATTAATCTGGTTGGACAGCCCTTTTATGTTACTGACCTGAAGGTAATCCACCGTAATTAATCCTCTATTAATTTTAACTAAAGACTATTAAGAAAAGAAAAACAAGCAGAGTAATGGATTAACTCAGTGGTTTTCAAAGTACCACATAATAAGCATATTTATTTCAGACACATAATGCCTCAGTCCCACAAAGGTGAAATCTTACAGTCCCAATCTGGACCTGTGATAAAGGAAAATTGGCCTCCAACATTCAAGGGAACAGCTCAATAATCACTGGGAGGTTTGATATCACAAATGTTTGGGTTTGGTTGTTTTGGGGAGGAGGAGATGGAAGAAAAAGAATTTTTTGATTAAATGTATGCTGCTACAGCCATATGCTCTTGTTCTGAAGATTAAAGATCCATGTTAATTGTTAACTCGCCTGACAGAGAAGCTGCATGTCCACCTTTATCTCTGTATGGGATACTAGGACTTAATGTCATGTAGCTCCATCTGAAACCATTATCAGTGTGGCAGCTGTTTCAACAACCTGTATGTTACCTGTTGTAAGATTCTCATTAATTCTCTTTCCACTTCTGCAGTCATTTTCATTGCTTTTGTGGTATTTATACACTTGAGGTTAACCAATGTCTTCTGTTCACTTTGTCACAGGTGTGGCTACAGAGGAGGTTACATGGAGGTCATTAACTTGCACCCCGAAATTAAAGGACAGCTCATTAAGCTGCTTTCTGTTCGCCTTTGTCCTCCAGTCTCAGGACAAGCAGCCATGGATATTGTGGTGAATCCTCCAGTACCTGGAGAAGAATCTTATGCACAGTTCATAAAGGTCAGCAATAACTGCTTGTTCTTTTGTGCATTTCCCAAACCTATCCTAAGAACTGGGAACTCAAATTATGCACAGAGATCAGTCTTCTTTCCTTTCTCCTTGGACAATCCTGTATTAACACCAATTTACAGAACTATGGAGTGTATTCAAAATTAACTTAGTATGACATTTAAAATACTAGGAAGGCATTATCAAATCAGCTTTCTTGCTGATAAATTCAACTTTTTTCCAGTGTTTAATATGACAAAAGTTTTACTAAACAAGATTGTTACTAAAATCTAATCAGGAATATAAGTTTAAATAAAGTTATAAAATTAATCTTTTTCTTAAATATCCAATGCCTCTATATACTGATCAACATGACAATCTGTATTGAAGGATACATATAGTTTCTCAGTTGTAAAAATGAAGCTGACTCTGGCTTAAGATATTACATTATCAAGTCAAATCAAAGGTTCAGCTAGCATGGTCTCTAAAAATAGCCAAGAGTGGATGCTCAGAAAGAAGACTATGAGAAGAGAGCACACAGATAGAGACTTCTGCAGGTTATTTTCTGACTACAACACTGTATTTGTATTCTGCTAAAGCCTTTTGAACTGCTGTTTTTAAGAGCAGAACTGGAATATGGAATATGGTTTGCTCTAACAACTCAGCAAAGCCCTACCAGTGTTTCATTTGGGGAAGCAAACATCGTAGTTTCTTCTGATGTTTTTATTGCTACTTCAAATGTGTCCAACTGAACACCTTCCTTTTAAACAGGAGAAGGAATCTGTTTTGAACAATCTTGCCAAAAAAGCCAAACTAACAGAAGACATGTTTAACAAGATCCCAGGAGTTCACTGCAATCCCCTTCAAGGAGCTATGTACGCATTCCCACGGATCTTCCTTCCTTCCAAAGCCATTGAGGAAGCAAAGGTCAGTCAGTTATTCTTACCTCAATTCATTTTAACCTCCTCTCACCTGTGCCTGCCACTTCTAATGAGGAACTTTGATTCCAGAGATGGAGTACAAAAGCAGTATTTCATGGGCTGTGTATGATCTTAAATACAACATGACCTTTATTTTAAGAGAGGAAAACAAACCAGAGCCTTAGCACTGCGATGAAAGGTGTTGAGGTCACACAAGGAGCTGGCCCTGTGCAGTTCCAAACTGCTGCCTGTGCCTGGGCTAGGGAAGCCAGCATGTGTGAGTGGCAGTGTGCTACTGACCCTCCAAGGGAAGCCCCATTCAGCAGGATTGGGAAAGAGGGCTGGAGGTTTCCTTACAAATTTCACCTTTTTGCCTTTGGAACAGGAAGCTATATTAATAAATGATAAGTCTTTCTGTTCCTAAGTAGAACTCTGAAAGCTAATTTGTAATATTCATTTTGTAAAGGGAATTTTATTAGCACAGCTGAGAATAAAAATAGGGCTGTTTTTCAACTGCTTGTTTGATTAGGTATATAACCTGTATATATTTAAGAACTTTTCATAGTTATTAATCAGGGGACTTCCTAGGGAGCAGATTATTCGGGGGGAAAAAAATAGTAACTGCCAACAGAACTGGAACACACAGTTCTCAAATTAATTTAATCTTCTCAAATGTCAGTGCCTTAGATTTTTCCAAGTACAACTTTGAGACTTTTGACAAAAAGTTACAAGCAAGTGAAGAAGAGTAACAAAATTGCCTAAACCCATTCTTTTGAAGTGAGTTTTTGTGTAGGTTATTCAGCCCTGTTCCTCCTTGAAGTACTGTTATTTTATTTAATTCAGTGTGAACTGCCCCATTAGCAATTGTTCCTCATCTTCTTTAGGAAATTGAATAAGAAACTAATAATGTAAGATAAGGGTTCAGAAAAAAAAAAGCAGTCATGAAATTCTATGTATTAGGAATATTTCTACTTCAATAATTCCAAGGCATCCATTCCCTTAGGCTCATAAAATGGCACCTGATATGTTCTATTGCATGAAACTTCTGGAAGAGACTGGAATATGTGTTGTACCTGGAAGTGGATTTGGCCAGAGAGAAGGAACCTACCATTTCAGGTACAGTTTCTGTTTGTGTAAAAGCAAATTAGCAGTAATAAGCAAAGTGTCTTCCCAGTTCTTTCTCTTCTGATTAAATATGAAGATTTTTATTTCAGTTGATGTTGTCTCAGTTTCTACTGGACAGTTTCTACGGACTGACAGCAAGGTCAAAGACCTGGTCTGCTAGATGAGCTAGTCAAGTTTTTATGGTGTTTTCACAGCTTGCTGACATAATTATATTCTATTTTTACACAGTGGCATTTGAAATGCTTTCTCTGGGAATACAAACAATAGTAATAGTTTAGACTTCAATCTTAAAGTTGGCTATGGAATTACAAAAATTGCCCTGAATTCTTTTTGGGGGGGAGGGGGTTAAACTGTGTTTCCATATGGAGAAACTGCATAAAAAATGCAGTATCTTCCCTATAAATCTGCTCTTTAAACACTCTATATAATTTTCTTACCAAAACAAGATGTTGAACTAAATAATCTAATACCAAAACTGTGTTGCTTTTGCTGCCAATAAACAGAACTTTGCTCCAGCCAAGCCACTGATAGCTAGAATTTATCATGGAATTTAGTCTTCCTCAGTGTGGAACAACACAACAGAGAGTATCTTTAGCCTTGACAGTTCTGCAGCACAGCCAGCTGGGTTAGATCCCTGGGTACACACAGAGTCCATTCCTGCAGTGTGGGAAAACCATCGTGTTCTGTGGGTCTTGCCTACAGCCTGGCATACACACCCTGTGGCATTTTCAGATTATGCAGAAGGGAAAAAGGGGCTAAAACCTGCAGAGTGGGATGTTGTGTTGTAATGCTTCTGAACTCAGTTTTCAATTAAAGGAAAAATGTACATTTACTCATAACTGACAACTCTTAAATCTCAAAACACTGGGTGTAATTTGGCATAACTGCCCAACAGTGGAAACTGAGTTGCTGTTATTTCTTACTGATAACCTTCTACAGCACTCAACAGAAAATAACAGTTCTTGAATTCCTATATTCTAACCAATTGAAACAAATTGCTCTAGTTTAATAGTATAGTTCAATTAAAATAAAAATGCAGAAAATGAGAGAATCACATCAAAACAGATATTAAACTTGTTATTTGCTGTGCTTTGAGATTAATCAAGATCTGTGCAAAGATCATCGTTTAGTTGGTTCTGAAGATAATGTGGCTTGGTTTTTTTATTTCTTTAAATATTATTTTTCAGAATGACCATTCTTCCTCCAGTAGAGAAGCTGAAGATCCTACTGGAGAAAGTGAAAGACTTCCACATAAAGTTTCTTGAAAAATATGCATGAAACTACTGTGGCTTTTTCCCCTTCATCCCCTCCCCTTCAAGGCAAATGCAGACAATGAACAATGATGTGCTGAGAATGTGCTGTTTATCTAATTTAACTAAATTCAAAATAGATAGGACCAGACTCAGATACTGCTACAACTTATTGGACTATTAAAGTTTTGTCTGGTGTAGAAGACATTGTTACACCAACATTTTTTTAGGGGAAGGGGAAGAATGTGAAGAAAGAGGTGAAAAGAAAGAGTCAGTAAATGTTTTTGTGCCTTGATTGGAAGTTACATTTGTGAACTTTTGACTCAATAGGTTGAGTAAGGGAATTGCTCATTAAAATTACTACTGTCTTGTGGGCTTTTTTACAAAACAGAAATGCCAAGTTCAATTGTTCAGATAGGAATGTTTCCCATTTTAAAATTCTACTAAACAAAAATCCAAATTCCTACATTATAGGTATTGTTTGGTTTAATTTTTTGTTGGTTCTGTTGTTAAGTGTGTTCTCCAAACCTGATCAAGCATGTAGGGACAGCATGCTTATTTAAAAACATCTTCAGCAGATGTGTGCAGATGGCTTTGAAATTCTGCTAAAAAGAAATCCTGCCATCCCAGCACAGGTGGAATGGAATATACAGTTTTGATCAGAGGAGTGAACGTGGTGTCTGCTTGAAGCATATTTCTATGAAACTGAAACATAACAAGGAATACAATCTTCTTCTTCCTGTGCTATTCAACACATGATCCCAGCATACGAACACTGAACACTTCCTGCCATAACAACTCCAGGAGTCTCCTGTTAACTTTACTCCATCTTTTATACACATGGAACAGAGCAAGTTACTGTCTCAAAGCAGATGTGAGTACAGGCAATCCTTTCAAGTAGGGTAAAACACAACCCTTTCAGAACTGCTCTGTCTGTGGGGAACATTTGTTTGGAAACATCACACAGCCCCTCTAGCTGGCCAAAATCCAGCTGGAACTGGCAAGGACTGACATGTCGTTACCAGGACAAATGCTGGGGCTGATTTCTAATGAAGGAAAAGGTATTTAAAGGAAACTGTTTTGCACCAAGAGTAAAGATAAGGATAGTACAGCTGACACTTAAATCTTCCCCAGTCCTGCTGCTGGCTGAAGGATCCTGAGTGCTTCTCAAAGCATAGCTAACAAGGTGGCTATCTAGGAGTACAGCTGACTCCACTAATCTCTGCCAGCTTCCCTGCAAAACAAAAGACAGCTTCTGTTTCTCTTGAGCTGGAAGCTGGACACCTTCTGCTAGCTCAGATAAAGGGCTAAAGGAACAAAGCTTTCAGTATTCAGATGGAAAAGCATTAGCATTTAGGCTCAGCATTTACACAGTTTATTCATTAAGAATATCACATTCAATCTTAAAAAAATTAAAGTTATTACTTAGAAGTAAACTCATTTTAATATCTACTGGCACTTTGTAAGGCTGCTGTTGTAGCTGGTTCAACACCCTGTGCTGATCCAGGTTACTGAAGCCAAGGGCTAGAGAAACACCATCCAGACAAACCTGTGCCAATTTATCATGTGAGGAAGATGAGATGTTGTTGCCAATATCTGTCCTTGCCACAGTAGCCCCAGTCTATGACCCAGCATTAGCAGTGGGTGAGCTTCTCACAATCCCTTACTGAGGCCTGGGAGAAGAATTTGTTCTTCTCAATCACCTGCCAGGGGTTGCAGGTTACAGATGAAAATGGCACGGCTGCTACACAAAGCTACTGGGGAGGATTGGAGAAAAACAATTACACTTTTCTCCTCAGAGAAATGCACTTCTGGGAGGACAGCACACTGAGAACACTTATGCTGCTCCTATCCATTGAAAATACAACCTGTCAGCACTCTCCACTTGGCATCCTTAATATGCACTAATAAAACAAACCCGGAGAGCAAAACCGTGGTAGGAGGTCAGAATAATGATGTAAAAATAAGACAAACAGCACTTTCCTCCTCTAGGAATGTGTCCAAATCAGATCTGGCTTTGGACTCTTAACGCAGTGTAGATTGAAACTAAGATCTAACAATGGGAGTTAGAATATTTTTTATATTTTTGTAACTACAGCTTTTTCATGGGGTAGTATTTGTAATCTAATAAGTCAATAGATTTTATATTTGCCTTGCATTTGCACCTGATACTTCTGGAAAAAATGTAAAGGTTTACAAGTTTATAATGATAATTTACAGGTGTGAAAGGCTTTTTGTTTTAAGTCGGGACAGCAATTCTTACACTTTTAAATCAAAATATAATGGCATAAACTGAGTTTTTTCTAAACATTCTATTATGGTGCCTTTTATGTTTCTGACATTATAAGGGATAACAATTTGTTCTTGATGCATCTCATATGGAAGGGTGGTAATTTCTATTGTCCATCCACAATATTTGTATGTATTGTGATAAGGTTAATGTGCATTTTTGTGGAACAATCATGAAAACCTAAGACAAAAAGGCTTATTTTCCATGTCTTTGAAATATTTCATTAATAACAGACAATCCTTCCTTTCAAATGCATGCTTCTAGGTTTGATCTTCCTCCAGGTGCTCCTTATAACAGTACTTCAGATGTATGAGACTTCCAAGTAATAAAGCACATGTTAAAAACATGGTAATAGTTCTCCATTTCCTATGTCACTGGAGCAACACCAACTGGATTGCACTATGACACATTTAATCCCATGTTCAAACCAGTACTTACTAATATTTAGTATCCATGTACCTGATCATTAATTTCTGCATCACTCCACTTTATGGACTTGAAATTTGTCCAACTTATTACCACAGAACTATTCCCTACCAGCACAGAACTGTAAATAGAGATGGTCTTAGGCAAGTTTATGCTCATAATTAATCCTACAATGTAAGGAGTTGTAACCAGGAGTTAAGCAAGCCAGACTTCTTTCTTCACAGAGAGGATCAGCTAGTCAGCTGAGGCTGATCAACTGCATCCTGAAAGCTTTGGTGAGGGGTTTGTTTGGTGTTGTCAGTTCCCTTTTAAAAAAACTTCTTACATGGCTTGTAGGAGATTAAACTTAGAGAGCAACACTATCTTGTCTTTTTGCAGTGACTCCTCAGAACTACTTCTGTGGTGTTTGTTTGGTAATTTCAAAGAAAACAAAATTAGTCCTGCTTCCCTAAACATACATGCCTATGCAACAACCCCCAAAAGCAGGAAATTCTCTTCTTTATATCAGGATTTTGAGTGTTTTCTGGAGCAGAAACACGTACCTGTTTGTTTGGAGGGTTTTTTTGGGGGTGTGTGGGAAGGGGATTATGATTTTTGTTTTACAAAAAACAAAATGGTCTGATATAAAATGCTTATATTATGAAGTGTCAATCAGATTTTTTACAGCTTTTTTTGAGTGACATAGTCTGTCCCATCTGGCTTAGGAGATGTGCCAGATGCATATGCTTCAGAAAAAGCTACTCACTTCAGAGAGCTTGCGGCATCAGTAAACACCATGTGAAAACCACTAGTGTTTTACAAAATTATCCAAGTGCCTTTATACACAGTTCCTTAGTCATATTTATTCAAAACCCAAGATACTCATACCCCTGGTATTACTTTTATATTTGGATACATGCAAGATAATACGTTTCTTCAAGGAATTCTATTTTTAACAATAGGGATTTGAATATTTTTATGTATTCATTATTTGGTGTAGACACATCTTTCTAATGTCCCATGTTATTCCATGTTTATTAAATCCTGTGTTCACCTGATCAGAATTTGCACAAGCTGTAACCATTTGCACTGGGCAGAGCAGGTTATTCTCTTTGCTAGCTTTGAGGCCCTGCACGTTCTGCACACTGAACAGCAGTAAAGCAGCTAAACCCAAACCCGAGCTCTAACCAGGGCCCTTCCTATCGAGCACAGAGGCTTCCCAGCACCTGTGGGAGCCCTGGCAGCACCAGCACCGCCTGGCCCAGGCTCGGGCAGCCCCGGCCCCGGTCACAGTGCCCGGGGATGGAAACGCTCACCTGCTCCAGGGCAGCTCCTGTGCGCCCGGGCTGCAGGGCTGCTCCGAACGGGGAACAAAATAGCGCAATTCATTTGTGCCACCAGGGCCGAGTGTGTGGTGTGCGTACACACGTGTGAGCCTGCTCAGCTCCTGTCTGGGCGTAAGGATCATAAAATCGTAGAATCATAGAATGTTGAGGGTTGGAATGGATCTTAAAGATCAGCTTGTCCCAACCCCCTGCCATGGGCAGGGGCAGCTGCCACAAGGCCAGGTTGCTCAAGGCCTTATCCAGCCTGGCCTTGAGCACTGCCAGGCCTGTGGCACCCACAACCTCCCTGGGTACCAGTGTTTCACCACCCTCACAGTGAAAAATTTCTCTCTATTAACTAACCTCAGTTTTCCCCCTTTCAATTTGTACCCATTTCTCCTTGTCCTGTCACTACAAGCGCCGACGGTCTGCCTCTCTCGCCACGCCGGAGGCAGCTCCCAGACGGGACGTCCCCGGGCCCCCCCCTCTCCTCACGCCCTTCCCTCCCTTCAGACAGAGCGGGAACTCCGGCGTTCGCTGCTCCCCCGCCCCGGCGGTGCTCGGGCCGCCCCCTGCCCGCCCTAGGGGTGTGTCCGGCCGGCCCCGCTCTGAGCTCGGCTCCGGGCTCGGCTCGGGCCGGGTGTTGGCCATGGCCCCGGGGAAGGCCCCGTGCCGGCGGCGCAGCAGCGACTCGGGCGTGGAGCCGGACCGCGGAGCGCTGCCCCGGGACAGGGACCAGCGCACCGCGCTCTCCCAGAAGAAGAAGGACCAGCGCATCGCGCTCTTCCTCAGCGACTTCGACCAGCAAGGTGGGGCCGGGGCTGTCCGGGATGGGTGGAAGGTACAGCGTCTCAGGGCCAGGAGAGCCCCGAGCCGGGGTCGCGCCCTCGGGCAGGGCCGCCTGTCCCACGGCCCCGTCCGCCGGGGGCTTGGCGGCTAAAGAGGCTCCAGGCGTTCCGACTCCCGGCTCGGATTTCTCCGGACAAAACGCTGGTTTAACTTTATAGCGCGGCTTTGCAGTGCTTATACTTGGAAACACGTAACACGCATAGTAATAAAACCCTGTTTTGTTTTAAAGCCAAGGAGCACATCCAGGAGATGAAGAAAGAGCTCGATTCGCTTTTGCAGACAGCGGAGAAGGCGTTTGCAGTGGAGCTGCTGACGATGCCGGCTGCCGTCAGGAAGATGAAAAGGAAAGAAGTGCTCAGTGAGTGTGCTTGGGAACTTGGTGGCTTTCATGAAAAGGTTTGCTTTGCCTGCTCAGTATTTTAAGCAGATCAGCAGTTCTGTTACCTTGCAGATGCTCGCTGAGCACTCTTGTTCAAGTAGACAAAACAGGGTATAGAATTAGTAGGTGACTAGTCTGGAGTGTACTGTTATGGATACACTTAAGTAATCTTATTTAAAGTCTGAAGAGACAAGGAATAATTACAAACCTAGTGTTTTCTGTGTGTAAAAACAAGCATTTTTGTTCATCTGAATCTGTTCATCTTTAGCCACAGAGGTTATTTTGCCTTCGTCAGTTTGAACTCTCCTGAGCCTTTCTCATCTCATCATTTACCTGTGATGATGAGCAAACTGATGCAGAGGTTTAAGATATGTACGCTCAGCATCAAATGTATATTCAGGTGAGAACAGATGTGTTTGGAATCTACCTTGCAGCTGGAAATTGTAGGGGCCACACAGAGGTGAAACCTGAAACTCTTGAAGAACTTGAGTTTACTGTATGCCTGAGTCTGTATTTTGGCGTCCTTCTTGAGAAACTTCTGCCTAAGAGCATTAGCTGTCTGCAGTGCAATGTGTGCACATGGTGGTTCTTCGAATTCAGGAGATACCCTGTGTGATTACACTCAGGATTCTTTCAACCCTTAAACACTGAAATGGCCTTAGATTTTCCTTGTTGTTTTGTGGGAGTGACTGTCCTACAAGACTGGAATCTAGTTCAAAAGCAACACATATGCTGATCTAAGATTACGTATTTAACCACTGTAATCCTGAGTTGTTCAGCTTCTGAGCCCGTAAGATAAGAATCTGAAGATAAAAATTATGCAAGTAATAGTATCTAAGTAAATTATAATTTCTTGAGTTACAGATTTGCAAGGACGGGAGGAAGTAGCTCTTGCTGCTGCAGTGGTAAGTGTATGTTTTCAAATTTTATCACAGTTTACAGAATAGTATTCTTCTCTCCCTGCTGTAAATACTTCAGACAAATGAGTTTGTTTGGCTGTGTGTTTAAATAGAAGATGGTATGAAAAGACCAGACAGGCAGCCATGGTACAGTTATGAACATTACCTGAAGTTTTAGGGTCATCTGCTGGCAGAAATTCAGATGTTTACAAAGAAATAAACTGGTGTTTAGCCAATCCCACTTCCAGTCAGTTGCTTTCATGCCCTTTTAGTTCACTGCCTCTTGTAACAAAATATGCATCTACTGGGAAAAATCTGATGACCTTCCCTTGTTGGATAAACATTTTTTTTAGACTGACTGCTCTCTAGAAGACATGCCAAATCCCAAACTGGTGAGGACCAACAGCAAAAAAGGCAAGTCAATTCATTAATATATAGCCTATGGTTCTTACATTTTCTCTTTTTTTTTAATTGGTTTGAACTGAGCATTTGTAAAATGAATGTTAAGCCTGAAGAATAGAAGAGGGAACAGTGCCTAACAGACCCCCCCAGCATTCAGTGTGGATGATCACGAACTATCCTACTGTAGAGGTACTTTAAAGCATGAGATAAGAGTTTCTGTACTTTGTATTTATCAGGGAAAATGGGGAGAAGAGTCAGATTTAAGGCTTTACAGTACAGCAGGAGATCTAGGAAAGTCACCCCGCTTTTCTTAGGTTCCCCTTGACATTTTCCTCACTGAAAGAAAAATACCATTTTTCTTCATATCCCAAAATATACAATAAGAAGGACACTACCACTGGGTGGTAATTCTGTTTCGTCTGGGGGCTGAGGGACTATCTGGGCCCTTTTAACTGTCCTGTGTGTCCCAGTGCCTGTGATGAATACACATAGTTTGCCTTGGCCTGTGTCCCAGGTGAATGACAGTGGATAACAGAAGGGGTCCATAGCTGTCAGGGGGAAATAGGCTTCAAACACAAGGCTGAAGTGGTGTTTTGTGCTCTTCATGAGATCTTTATTTTCCTTGTCTTGCTAATACATTTCTAGTTAAGGTAACTACAATTGTTGAATATGAAGATTCCAAGCATAGTTCTGCAAAGAAAATAACTAAAAAAGTAAGTTTATTCTGTTTTTATTCAAAAAACATAATAACTTAATCAGTTCTGACCTGCCACGAACCCTGCTGGATCCATGACCAGGCAGGCCAGTGCTCTGCTGTCTGTTGGAAAAGTCATTTGTTTTAAATTTATTGTACTTGAAGTTAAGCAGGGCTAAACAGTAAATTATTTCCATAATGAAATATGGTATGTGCACTTCTAGTGACTAATTCACACAGGCATGCCAGTACTGGCATAGTCATTCTCTCTTGACTTGCCAGTAAGTCTTGATGGTTTAAGGAACCATTTTTTGTTGAAACTTTTTTTTTTTAAATCAACCTCATGTTTTAATCCGTCCTTTCCTATGCTTGGGTTGTGCATTGTTGTCTCTAAACCAAATCAAGTACCACCTCAGTCTGTCTGTGCAGTACAGCTCCTGAGGCAGACACTGATGTAGCAAGATGACAACAAATACAAAAAAGATTTTGTGCAGTTACAGACTTTTACTGTAAAAGGGCTTAAAAGTTGGAAGGGTGTATATTAGACAGGTGGTTGGTTGTACAGAACTTCAGTAGGAATAAATATGTTTTGGCCTCATGAAACTTCTTTTAGAATGCATATTTGGCATTATATATATTGGCACTACAGGGCTTAACTACTCTTTTTGAACAGGGTTTTTTTACAGTATTGTTTCCTGCCAAATATCTATCGTTTTGCTTTCAAATGGCACCTTTTTTAACTGCAGTCTTACATATAAATTTTCAGATTTCCAAAACCAGGTCACTGGTTTCATTGGCCTCTGGTTTAAGTGGCAAACTGAACTCTCTTTCTAGGTAAGACTGACCTTTGGTAGTTCATTTAACTCACCTGAATTTGAGAGTGCTCAGCACAATTATTTTCATGCAAAGTAGTTGAGATCTGATCCAATGGGAATACATGTGATAAGGATTCTTCCATAACCTGACTGAGATGCACTGTGGTGATGTGAACCTGAACAAAAAAAGCACTGTAGCTGATGAAGGCATGTGTGGGACTGCATGGTGCACAGTTCTGAACTTAGGGATCAGTACAGATTCCCAAATGATATAATGGAAGAGAGCCTGTAAAGAAAGCATCTTTTCTTTGCTAGTGAATTGTTCTGTAACGAACACCTTACTTGGGTATTGCAGCCCTCCCTTGCCTAGTAACAGAAATTACTATTTTGTTCTTGTATGGTTTTAGGTCCCACTATGTCATGCTTATCTCAGGAGGGCTTTTCCACATGTTTTTCACACTAGATCCCTGTCATGGGGCATTTCAACATTATCTAATCCACTGTCTGTCTACCTTCATCCTAGCTAAAACTCCACATTAGAAGTAGATGAGGAGAAAATAAATAAAAATAATAAACCAACAAAATAAAACCCCCAACAAAACACAAACCCAGTAACTACTTCTAGTGTCTGTTTACTCTTCTGCTATTGTGGCTTGCAGAAGGATGTCAAGTCTCTTTCTTTTCATTGCAGTGCCACAAATCTCAAAGCCACTCCGAAGGGAGCCAAAAGGTAAGGGGTTTTCAGCTTGTGTTGCAGCCTGGTGTGGGTGGTATGGTGCTGCAAATTTCCAGAAGTGTCTGTGTCAGTGGTGAGGAGTAGAGAACAGTCTCTGTATGGGTTTTCAGAGATGTTCCTTCCAGCCGCGCACATAAGTCCAGGGATAAACACTAAAGACTCCCGGGAAGATCGAGGGTTAAGTATGGGGTAGTAGGGGCGGAGAGAGCATCGGGGCCAACCAGCAGGAGCCCGGGGGCAGTACACGGGTGGGGCCAGGCTGTGGGAACCAATGGCGGAACAGGGAGGGAGTGACTGAGGGACAAGGGGCAGTGCGTGGGAAACAGAACTGGGGTACATTAGCATAACAGAACAGGGCAGCCTGTGCGAGAAGCCGCTTGTGTAACTCGGGGAATGCCCTCTCAGGGTCCCCTCTTCCTAGGGGGGACCCCACAAGCTTGTTCTTTATAAATAATTTTGTTCAATGTCAAGACATTGTATATCTATATTATTGTCAATCTAGATATTAATCATCACTCTAAATGTGACAGATCTTCATGGTCTGCCATTAAATGTGACAGTGGGGATGGGAACCAGCACCTTCTGCTTTGGGTGTGGATGTTATCTTACATTCTCATGGAGGCATGGGATTTGATGTCCTAAGTCAATTTAAAAAAAAAACGTATTTAGAGTATAAATTCTATTCTCACTCACTATTTACAGGCTTACATCTCAAACTTGCTCTCAGATCCCAACCTTGATTAAAATGTGTTAAAAAAAAAATAAACCAATCCCCACAAACCCCCCTACCAAATACACTGATAATCAGTTCTTTGCATCTTGAATAGTCAATATTTTCAATTAGTATCATTCTTCATACACTACAGAGTTTGGTTTTGGCACAAGCTGAAGTGAACAACTTAAATGGGTCCTGAAACCTGTAAGTGGTTCATTTTCACCTTGGCCTGCTATAAATGTCAGAGGCTTACTTTGATGCAGAACACACCCAAATCTTACATTTTTAAAGTAGAATAAGAACAACATTTTTTAAGTAGAATAATAAAAACTTAGGAATTCTGCATGGCATAAGGCATGCCCTGTGCCTCTGAGAGGTAGCAGCTTTGGTATCGTTAATCTCTCTGTAGTAGACAGACAGGGCACATGTCTTATCTTAAGCCCTGAGGCATGAAGTTTCCTCTTTCCAAAACTGTAAACATTCACTGCTGATATTGGAGAGTGGATATTCTTGTTGGCCAAAATGTCATCTTGTGTCACAGGCTTACAAGGTTACTGCAGTGGCAGGGTCATAAAACATTACCCAGCAATGCCTGTAAGTGCTGCTCATGGTTGCATTTCTGTAGTCTCCTGACAGAACTGGAAAAATTTAAGCAGTACTGCCTCTCTCTAGGTTTATTTCCTACTACTTATGTTTGCTTCATGCTTTAAAATTGCCAGCAGAGCATAGGAATTTAACCTGAGAGTAACATTTTCATTGTATTCTAGTGCTGGATTACAACAGACTGTCTCAAGAACTTTACCTACCAGTGGAAGAGCTCAAGGCATGTTAAAAAGAAGTAAATCAGTACCCCAACATAAAACTGTTCCATTTGTAAACATTCCCCTGGCTGATGGACAGGTATTACTATTCTTTTAACATTTTCAACTTATAGTAGTTGATCAGTGCAAATAGTCTGATATGATAGCTTTTCTTATTCCTAAATGAGATGCTGTTAAACAAAAGAAAAAATGGTTGCCAAAATTTTGCAGTGTACAGGGAAGTACATGATTTTCAGAGAAGCTGGGCATGCAAGACTATTTTAACCTTATAATTGTTTCTCTTCACATACAGACACTCTGTACAGCTGGTGGAGACCTTCGTAATATCGATGTGCAACTCCTAAATCAGGACACAGTACAGCACATTCATAACTTGGTGGTAAGCTTGACCTAGGAAGCTTACAGATCTCTATTCAGACACTTGGTCCCAGGCTTTCATGTGAAATACTGCCATGAATGCAGATTTTAACTCTTTGGAGTTTTAGCCTAAAACTGGTTGGCATCAGTTGGAAGGAGGGAGGGGAGAACTGCTGCACATGGATCACATCTCAAAGTAACTGCACTTAAATAAGCATGTGCAGTTTGGTGGTAGCCTGGGGGACCAGAGGAACATAAACTCTTCTGTCTGCAGTGCTCTGGTGTCTCTCCTACCATGTGAGCAAACTGCCATTCTCTTATCTCTCACTCACAAAGGCTGACAAAGCTACAGCTATGTTTTGATTCTTCTTAGACTCTATTACTCTGTGTCCCTTGCTGTTTAAGAACCATACACCTGCTAAGTCTCTGCTGCAGAACAGGAACTGCCTTAATGGCTTGGAAGCAAAATGAAGTGGACCAGAACCTTGTAGCACACATTGCCCAACTCTCCTGAAGATGAGGGTACCTGGGCTATTGTTTGAAGTAACAGAAATCTATCCAGACATGAGAG
Source organism: Vireo altiloquus (assembly GCA_013396875.1). Classification (NCBI taxonomy): domain Eukaryota; kingdom Metazoa; phylum Chordata; class Aves; order Passeriformes; family Vireonidae; genus Vireo; species Vireo altiloquus. The sequence goes on from VZRF01010901.1 coordinate 1,115,649, forward strand.
GTATTAACCAGTTCACAGTTGTGCAGGTATTGAGACCAGTGCAGCTGAGTCAAACTAAAGGTCTGGGAGCTGTTCTGTGGTTTCTGTCATGGCCCTGCCTCTGGAGGCAGACAGGAGTGAGTGAGTGCTCACTGCTTTTGCTTTAACAGTAGTGACCTTTCTTTCTTCTTCCAAGTTCTTTTGGATATCTTGAGCTAAAATGAATTTTTTCCCCCTCAGAGTGAGCTGACTGTACTGTGTGGAAAGGCAACACCTAAACCAAGTTAATGGACCTGTCTTGGGACTACAGAGCATTTGTGACAGCTCTTGCCTGTTGCCTCCAAAGTGTTTAAATTATGTTTATTATTTCTTAATAAAGTGCTATATGGCCTAGCAAATGTTTTTACAAGCTTTTATAACATGTTTCTTACTAAGTTCCTTTTATGAAGGATACCAAAGCAGAAGAAAATGCTACTTTTTCTTTATAAAAGGTTTAGTTTAGATTTGAACTAAGTTCACAGTAAAATGAACAGTAAGAGGCTGTATATAGAAAATAATTTTAACTCTGATATTCAACTCACAAATAAACTGAAGTACAAGGTACTAAATTTTTCAACAGCCTTAAGACACTTTAATTTTAGTTATGTGGTAGCATATATGAATTTATTTCCAGTCTTGTGCTGTGACGTGACAGTAATGTCATGACAGTAATGGGCAAGGTGACAGGTAAAAACACTGACTCTTAGACTTTATCAGGTGCTGCTGGCAGGAGCCTAAATTAATGCCAGCTCAGGAGTGAAGCAGAACTCCCCTAGAGTGATCAGCTCTTCCTCCACCCCATCACTTCAGCTATCTGAAAAGTTACCATGAATCCCTTCCTCTCTTCCCCCTCAAAAAACCCCAATATGAATGGGGATTAAAGGTTTAGAGTATTACTCCATTTTGAAAGGACTGAAAAGCAGAAGACAGGTGTTGCAATTGTTTAAGCATTACAGGTTAGGACAGACTCCTTGGAGAGATCAATCACGAGAAAGGATCAGCATGTAACCATGGCTTCACAAAATGCAACCCCAGGTTTTAATAAATGAAAATAAAAAACCCACTAGAGAATGCCACATCATAAGTCAGTACTGAAATACAGATCAAACAGTATTTATTTTTGCTTCATTTTTAGAGTCTATAACAAGGATGTTCAGCAACACTCAAATGCCAATGCCTACCCAAGCACATTGAAACCCTTGGAGTTTGTCCCTCCAACCTCATTAATAAAGTGTCAACAACTATCAGAGAAATAACTAAACAAGTCACACTTCAGATTGGTAAAGAAAAGTAGAGCTTCAACTTTCTCACTTAAACAGGAGAGAAACCTTGCTATAGAGGCAGCTTACCAACCCAACACTGTTCATGCACAACAGTTCCTTAGTTCAGGTCACATTTTTGCTTTGTTCTGACATTTTTGCCAATTAAAAGTAATAGAACTGAAGCTGGAGAACTTAGTATCTTCATACTTAAACCAAAGTGCAAACTACTAGAGAAGTAACAAAACCATCTACATTTATTATGTTTCCAGGTTAAACTTATTTTTTTTTTTTAAACTGGAAACATTTCTCCAGGAAGTGAGGCTGAATCAGGCTTTGAATAGGATTCAAAGGCTAAGAGAAAGACACCATTATTTCAGAATTTAATCACTACCCATTTAAGGGGTTTGTTATCTTTAGACTGAATTCAGATATCCTTGTGTTTTCTTCACACAAAGGGGACATGGCTGCAGCCTTCCCTGTGCCCATTTAGTCATCTCTCATTTCAGGAACAGACTTGAATGTGGCACACAATTGTTATCTAACCTTCACCTAGTCTTAAAGCAGCTTCAGCCTCCCTCTGTTCATAAAATATCTATCATCTACATAGTCTCTTCATACACAGACTAGTTAAAGCCACTGGAAAAGTAAGAGTTACAAGGCAAAAGAAATATATTATACACCAACTGCTTTTATTTAATTTCAGAAACCGTTCACAAGATGGTAGAAAAAACTTACAACCACTTCTAATTTAGTCTTTCATTGTTCCCAGTCAGCTCTAAACCCATTATGTGCAAAGCCCATTTACCATGCATCTAGATGATAGATACAGGCTATGAAATTCTTGATTCTACTTGTAGCAGCTTATGCAGGTGCAGCCAAATACCAAGCCTCAGGACAAATTGTACACAAACTTTACAATGTAGAATTTGAATTTAAAATATGAAACTTAAAATCTACACAAAACTGGTAAAAATCAAGCACAGATACGAGGACAAACTTAAAACCCATGTGAAAAGCAGTCTCGTCTTCCTTTCAAGTGCTTTATTCTGCTACACAGTCAAAATGAAGATGTAAGCTTGTGGTTAGTTTAAATTACACTCTGTAGATACTATAGACCAATTTAAAAGTTACACATACAGCAATAGATGTCCATTGGTTCATCTGGATTACTTATACAATCCAGCTGGATTGTTGAAAACAAGTCAGGCAAAATTTGAAAGAAAATCCTTGTGCAACTTTTTAGACATATGTTTACTGGTGGGCACACTGTACCCCAGGTCCATGATGGCTGCTTTCTTCATCAGAACTATCATTATAAGCTTCACGTCTCTGGCCACCACCTGAACCACGAGTGGTATCAAATTCTTGAAGATCTACCTCTTCTGCATCACCAATTACATTGGGAAATTCTGGTCTAGCTGGCAGAAGATCCTCAAGTTCCTGCCCCAAAGAAAGAAATGCATTCAGTATTGCATCTACAACTGCTAAATAAAGTGACCAGATTCCTACAACTACAAGACACCTCTAAGAGCAGGTCTGGCTTAGAAGTCTATGCTGATGAAAACCTGCAGAGTCATTTAAAAGTATTTGTATCAACTGGAAGACACCACTTCAAGAAAACCAACAGCTCTACATATCATCAACCAAAAGTGCAATCAGTAAATACAGTTGCACTCTGTAAACTTATCACACAGCAACAGAAAGATTCTCTTCCAGCCATCGTCTGTGTACCATCTGCACAGCTCTTAAACGCAGCTTCCATACATTCATATTCCAAGGGCTATTTCCAAGTAACACATGGCCCATTAAAAAGGTTAAAAGAACTTTACTTGCATCTAAATTTAAGCACTGAAAGCAAGTCCATGAGGTACAACATAGCCTCTGCACAGTCTGTCAAGTAAGACATCAAATTTATGCTTGAAAAACTACTTACTGAAAGCTTTTCTGGGCTAATCCAGTTATTTTCAGGAAACTGAACATCAAACTTAATGTAGAGATCCCCCTTCTCAAAAGGATTGCGATACTGGGGCATTCCTTCACCTCTGACTACACGAACACAACCTGGAATTCAAAGATAAGTGAAGTGAGCAGGACAGTGCTACTGCAGCAGCATTCTCTCTCCATACAATTCTGTTTCCCCAGCCTAGGTTCAGTTAACAGGACAACAAGGGTGGGATTAAGTGCTGAAGAATCACAAATGCATAAACAAAGAAATCCTTCTTAGGTCAAGTTTACCTGGTTCAATTACTTTTCCAGGAGGATATTTAACCACAATCTGACGTCCATCAAGGTGCTTAAATGTGAACTGAAATCCACACAGTGCTTCAACAAGTCCAATCTTGTGTGTCATATGCAAATCATTCACATCCCGCTGGAACACCTGGAAAACAAAACAGGAGATACCCTTTCAAGTACTGTAATCACAACTCCACCAGACTCATTATTGAGAGTTCATTATAATTTATCCTTAAAATTCAATGTCAGAGCAACAACCTTTGCATAAAGCAAATTTGATTCTTTTAATTCAGGTTGCTTAACATGCTTGGGAAGTTTGTGCCTGACCAAGTATCATCTAAAATAAGCCAAACCACACCACACACCGAGGTAAGGTTCAAATTAAACCAGGCCTGTACAACAGCACTGCTCTTTCATCCCCAACATCTTCCACACAAGCAATCTATAAACAAAACTGACAACAGTTTGACACTATTTCCCCTGCACTGAGGTACATAAACCACATCTTTGTTTCTCAACTTTTGTCTTCATGCATATCTGCTTTAGCTACCTTGACCAAGAGCAGGACTTTGGTTGACAGATGTCAGAAGTGATCTTTAGGCCACATAACTCAGGATTCTTAATCAGAGTATATCTTAAAATTTATCCACTGGCAGAACCATGAGTCCCACCTCAAGGGAAATTTTAAGAACACAAAGTCTAGTTTTACTCACTAGGACAAAGTACAGACTGACAGATTAGCAGTCCTTGACACAGCTTTGAAAAGCTTACAAAGTACCTAATTAGCAGATAACCAACATTACAGCCTTAATATATGATGAAGTTTAAATTTGTAACCCATGCTACTCTGTCACAACAGAAAACCCCTCCTTGACTGCAACACACAAACTATTTATTTCATCATAGCTATACTTGGCATTTTTTAACAATAGAATTAAATGGAGTAGTCACCTCAACTCTGAGCCACATGAGTTTTAACAGAAGATAAATTGCAATATTTAATTCCAAAGTGCAGTGTATATAGTCCAGAATATATTGAACATAAGTATTAACAAACCAGTCTAAAATAATAATGTTTGTTTTGTTAAATGAATCAGCAACATCACCATTTTGTGTTATTTCCAGAACCACTGCAGCAGACACAGAAAGCACCAGCTGGGGATTTTATCAGGAGTTCCCTGCCATGTCACAAGACATGGAAAAAAGGCATACTTAGAATTTTGTTAGTGTCACGAGCAAAGCAGATTAAAGTTAACATCCTGAATGGCTCTTCACTGCATCTACTGTATCAAAGTCAGTCTGAGCTTATCTGAGAAAGCTACCTCTTACTGGCATTAGGAGACACCAGAAGCTGCCTGTCTTCTGGCTAAGGACTTGCCCAGTTTTTTCTGGCTCACCATGAAAGCCACATTACACACTATAAAATCTATTAAAAGCCATTCACCATCTCTCTCAGAGCTGCAACTGTATCAATTACTTTAAATGAATGTCCATCTATATAACTTAAATATTAACAACTGGAATAAAAGGCATTTAAAAGATAAACTCAAAAGCATTACCTCATTTTCCTTCTCTTGGAGTAAAAGGACAATATCGCCTGGTTCCACACCTGGAGCCTGGTCTGCTTCTCCACTAAATGTAATTCTTTGCCCATGTTTCATGCCTTTATCTACATGGACTTCAAGTATTTTTACCTCTTTGATCACCTTCTTCCCTTCACATTTTTTACAGCGGTCTTTTTCATTAATTACTTCACCTAAATAAAGACAAATTTTGAGTTCAGAGATTTTGACATAATTGCATCCAATTCCTAGGAAAAACTATTTGAAAGCAAGCTGAAGAATTTCTGCAACACAACTAGTGATTTAGATGTTGCTATGAATTCTTCACAAGAGGAAATCCAGACTTTGTTTACCCTAGCTGGGACAGGGGAAAGGAATTAAAAAAAAAATTCCCTGACTGCCCTATTTCCCAGTATATCCCCACAAGACAGTACTGAGTAAATGCAGCCAGCAGAAGTAGAGAAGGGCTGGTCACATCAGATTCACCCCTACAAAAGTAATTACTGTTTCTAGCAAACTGAAGGATGACAATCCAAAATGGCTTCAATGCTCTGTTCTACCTCACCTTTATTTTTCCAGTGAGCTCTTGTCTCTCTACACAGTAACCAAAGTATTAGGGCACATGGACTGTAAAATTTCAGTACTAAGTGCCACAAACAGATGCACTTGGCTTAAAATATTAAGCTTCTCAGCATAGACCACCTTTCTGTGAAACAAAGCATAACATTATGATGCAGTTGAAACTACAAGATATGTAGTAGGTTAGGCATATAAAATGTTAAAGACAACATCATTTATGAAATGTTTTGACAAGTCACAAAATACAACTCTTTGTAGCTTGAGTGTTGTGACAAGTAAAATCATCCACGAGGTGATGATGTTACTACTCTCTCAACTGCAGAAGACCTAAAAAGGAATCATATGAAGTGCTGAACTTGTTCCCCCCAAAACAGAACCAATTCAGCCAAAGATACCCTTTTAATTTGAAGAAGTTAAAAATTCAACTTTAGGTTCCCATTTTTAACCTACGACTGTCCTTGGATATCAGGAGATGCAAAAAAGACAAATAGCTCCTAAACTGGCAACATCTTGGGTTTTTACTTTCACACAAGAGTAATAGCAGTAACATTCACATCTAAGTGTTTTAAAAGATCATCAGTCTCTAGTGCTTGGGCTTCTAGGCTGCTTTTCAGTACATTAAACACTGTAAATCTTGCTGCTGTTCTGAGTGAAATGGTTCCTCCATGCTGCCACCAGAGTGAGATGCAGCTTACTGAGTAAGGGCAGAACTGTCCTGGATAGGTTCCTCCTGAGATTTAAGCAGGAGGCTGGATCCAAGCAAGCACATTTAGTAAGAGAGCAGAGCCTGGCCTACCTTCTCCATTGCAGTCGGAGCACACGGACTGCATCTGCTGCACCATTCCCGGGGCCAGCTGCCGGATCATGATGCGCACGCCCCGGCCCCGGCAGGCGTTGCACTTCTGAACGGAGCCAGCCTTCCCTCCCTGCCTGCAGCACAAAGCACCGGGCGCATGAAAAGGAAGTTCTTCACAAAGGTACAACCAGAAACCCCCTCCAGCAGTAGGTTAGCATGCCTACATGCCCAACTGCACTGCCAACTACAGTTAGGTTCTCTGCTCTCCCACCCTTCCCCCACACAAAGCCCGTGAATAGTTCCAGTTCCATCAACAGCATCATTCAAGTTCAACAATTTGCTGCTCTGAAAGCAGGCTCCGGTAAGTCAAATACTGATAAAGATCTGACACAGGAGATCGTTCATTACACTATCTGCCAGCAAAGCAACCAGAGAACTCAAAAATACAAACAAACTTACCCATTACATGCACTACAAAGGACATTCTTGCTAAGTTGTAGTTTAGTTGTCTTTCCATTATACAGATCTTCTAAAGAGACTCTACAAAATAAAGCATTTCTCCTGGGTTATCACTTAACAACTTACTTTCCCCATTTGCCTATGACAAATTTAAAAAAACCAAACCAACCCAACCCAGATACTCCTAAAAAGACTAAATCTGATATCAGAGTAAGATTTTAAAGTACTATTTTGGCTTTCACAAAGAGTTACTAAAAAAAAATTCCATACATATCAATATCCTTGTAAAGCTAAACACAGTTTCAGGGAAAAGCTGTAATTAATCAGAAGAAACCAGATAGGATTGGTTGTGTTTCTCAACAGGAAACAAGCTTATCTAGAATTTTAGGTGTTATTATACAGTCATAATTAATTATTGTTTTAATTCTACCAGGCAGGTGAGAAACAAACCTCTGTAAACAGCCTAGACAATATTTATGGCATAAATACATAAGAACACACAGAACACATACAATACTTCCTACTGTGTTGGGCTTTCTACACAAGGGAGTTTAGTGGGGAGTGGTTAGCATGTCCCAAAGACCACTTAATTTCTTAGTGTTTCTCCTAAAATGGTTTGTTAGTGGATAGAGATTTCAACTCAATGTACTGAGAAAAAGTTGTCTGGCATCAGTATATAAAAATAACAACAAAATGAAAACATATTAATAATACACCATACAGTACTAGCTACTAAACTGATCAAGCACGTGAAATTAAACAGATTTCACTAAGCACGGTTTGCCAACCACAGGAAATATGTTGCTTAACTGAAGCTCTTAAAAAGAACCTGCTCAGCAGGCAAAAAGCCAGCTATGACTGCAAGAAGGGATCTCCAAAACACAATTAGATGTGATATTTAAGAATAGCTTTGACAAAATAAAATAAAATAAAATAAAAAAAAAAGCCCAAAGCCACCACACACACTTTTCCATTAATTATGAGGTTCAACCAGCTGGCATTGCCCTATGAATTCAAGTCTTTCCAGAGCACCTCCATCTTCCCAGGAATCTGTCTAGTGAGTAATACTTGGCTGTTGAAGGCTTTTCCAGATTAGAACTACCAAGCATAATTAAGGAGCAAAACAAAGAAAATAAAGCTAACAAAGTACATAACTCAAATAACCTGGCAAAGTATTTGGTAGTGTCTAGATTAACCAATCAAGGAAAGTAACTCCAGATGACTGGCCCCTGGCTCTACACACAACATGCAGGTCTAAAGAGTAGTGCAGGCTGCAGAGGATCTCAGCTGAGAAGTGCATCAAGAATAAAAAGCAGCAGAGACAAGTACTGAGCAGGAAAGCTTCAGAGTACAAATTGCAGCACCAAGGTACTCACTTGAGTGGATGCATCATATCTTCTCCTCTTCTTCTACCATTGCGACTTCTACTCTGGCCACCCATGAAATTGAACAATCCACCACCAAAAATATGGGAGAAAATATCGTCCATTCCACTGCTTCCACTCCCTTCTCGGAGCCCCTGCTCTCCATATCTATCATACAGCTCACGTTTCTCGGGATTTGACAATACTTCATAGGCAAAGCTTATTTCTTTGAACTAGAAGAGGAACAGAGTCAAAAGAGTGCATGGTAATTTAGAACTTCAAGGCAGCATTTTATGAGTTTCTCCCCCTGCATGAACACCTATCAAGAAGGTACACAACAAACTTTTCCACTCTCATTCTAACAGGGTATTCTTAACAAGACTTTAAAGTCACATTTGAGCTTAGTTATGTTATATATTACCATAAAATAAGACATTTTCCTACAAAACTTGGTTGGCTTTGTTCTCTACTAGCAGAAGACAGATTTCTTACAAATAAAAAAAAAAAAACAAACAGCTGAAGAAAACAGCCAACTACAGGATACTGGAGAAACCAAAAGGCAGAATACCCAACAGTTACATACTAACGGCAAACACTTCGAGATGTAGGGCACTTAAAATACACTAACAAGTAGCTTACTGAAATGTATATTAATGTATTTGGCTCTATGGCAAATTAGTATCTTTTCACAATCATATCTGCTCACCTCCAAGCAGCCATGAGAACTTGAATTTTGTAAAGATAATCAGCTGAGTCAACTTAATTGACAATTTTTAAATTGCTTTTAGCATAACAAATCTAATTCAACCTTCCCACGTATGTAATTTGTTTTACACTGCAGCAGTTTTAAGAACTTCGACACATACATTTTTCCATGTTGGAAAAACTTGAAAAACTGACAAACTTTTTCAAATTCCTACGTAGATGCCAATGCCAGCTGACATTATCTCAGCAAATGAGAGGCAGTTTTTTCCACAGCATTACCTTCTCAACCAATTTGACTCAGCCAACTGCTGCATTTTGTCACCAGGAGTACTGGCAGATTTTGAGACTGAGGAGAAGTTGACCAGACAAGGCTCCCTCTCACAGCTGGTATTTTTGACCAACTTGAACAGCAAGCCCTCAACACCTGTATTTAGTTCCTTAGATGCTACTGTAATAGCAAACTTAAGACACTTAAAAAAAAAAAAGATGAGTAAGTCTTTCTTACTTTGTCCCCTGCATTTGGATTCTTATCAGGATGGTATTCCTTGGCCAGTTTTCTGTATGCCTGGTTGAAAGAGGTACAAAATTAGTTTAAATTTCCATTTCCAGGTTTTTTTTTCTGAGAAACTCAAGAAGTGTGCCCAGGAAGAAAGAAAATTTAATAAAGCAAACTGAAAATATTCTAGTGTTTCAAAGTCACTCATACATTGATACAAACTAAAAAAATTTTGACATTGTTACATGCAGAAATTAATTATGCTTGTATTTAAACACAGCTATGGCACACAATAGCTAGAACTAGTTTTCCTGCTTATCCTCATTAACTTAGAGCGAGAATCCCATTTGACTTTCATTAAAATGACTTACTCTTCAGAACCCACTCAAACCCTACACCACAACAGTAAATTTGAACCCATTTGTCTTTGCCCTCAATCACAGCAGTACAGGAACAGCAAAATGGCTGCCTCAGCTTCCCATTCAACCCTACAACCACTCCTCACAACAATTATTTCCCTCTTCCTACCTATCACTAATAGAAGAGTTCACCTCACTTTGAGCTGAATATGTAAGTTACATGTGCAGAAATGTACATAGCACTGCTTTTATTTAACGTCATTGTTGTAAACCAGCAGGAGGAGTAAGTACAGCCAAATCCCCAGAAGGGACTTTCCAGAATGCTTTTTTCTGACCAGCACTTTGATACTTGGGACCATCACTGCTTCTTCAGCAGCCCTTCATCTGTTCTGCTTACACTTGAGAGGATCCAAGCAAACAACACAGCAGGCAAGGACTTTTCCTACCACTGGAGTTAATGACAGCAAAAATCTCAACCCTTCCTCTACTCTACCTCAACACCCCTCACAAACAATTAGGGGACAGATATTAACAAATTACATTGTATGCAGTCTTTTCTATTCTAAATTACACCCATTTAAAAAAGCTATAGTGATGTAACTGCAAAAAAATTGAAGTATCAGTTCTTGGAGAGGATTTTTCAAACACTTTATTTCTGAATAATTGAGCACCTAAACTAACTCTTTAGAGCTACAATTAAGAGCCTTACACACAAAGCTTTACAGAAATGACAATTTAACTTTTGAACAAGTAAATTATCTTTTTTAATATATCCATAGTTACTTCCCATTATTGATTTTATCTTGAAACACTCTGTACTTTTGCATGCAATCAAGACCTGATAAAGAACTAATGAAACAAAAACAATGTTCGTATTACAAGCCTCATATTCTAAATTTACACAGTAAGTGTAAAAAACAAAAATCATACATCTTACTGAACAAATCACCCATCGGGAACAAAGCATCATCTTCCACAAACCTGTGTTAATGGATTTTCTGTTATATATATTTTCTGCAATAATGGATTTTGCCCATTATTTTAAGGAGTCCAATCAAGAAAAAAACAAAACACCACTGAACTGATAACCTAAGTAACATTATCTAATTAAAAAAAAAAGGAGCTTGCAACAGTGTCTTTAAAAAGAGAAAGCCCTTGCATCTTTGCTGATAACAGCATTCCAGGCCAGAACAACCCTTACAACTACCCATGGCCCTAAAGGAGGCCACCATTATTTATTTCATCAGAACCAGATCCAGAATCAACGTCTACACTGGCAACATATATAACTTCAGTAAAAGTTTATTTAGCCACTGTTAAAGCCTGTTCTCTCAGTCCCCTTTGACTGAGATATCCCCGATTAATTTTTACTTTTTCTATGCTGTTATATAGGTTAAAATACCAGATTTTAAAGCAGCCATGAAACCTCTCAATGACAATAAGATACACATGAACTCCTTGCTGTTGCAGACAGTTGGAAACTTTACATTCCGTGATTAATCTATACTGTGGTAATTAATATTGGGTGGTGCAGGCTATCCTAGCTGAAAACTGCTCTGGTTTTCATTCTTAGAGGACACAGGTAGCGTTAAGCGAACTCTGTCAGAAAATAAAATATTCTGGTGGACAGTGCTGTATACAAAACACAACCTTCTCACCGCCTGCCTTCCATCTCCATCACAATTTCAACACTGCAATTGCCTATCCCTGCACAAATTAGGCTGCCGCGTGCATGACGGGTAAGGCGCAGTTGTTGGTGCCAGCACCACCCACCCGCGGAAGCCACTGCTAGTGAACCGTCTGGTTCATTCTCCTCCCTCACGTGTAAACGGTCATTAAGGCCTTCCACAANATATTACAGGATGAAATTGCTATAGTGACGACCTAGCTCCAACTCTTCACCTCCCCTCTTTGTTTACCTCTCCTTGGCGCTTTCGGCCTGGGAGGAATCGCATCTATAAGCGAAACCGAATCCTCCCAAAGCCTGCACGTGGGGCAGACAATGGCACCGGTGAAGATACACCCGCAGGGATTCTCACCCCCAAAAAGCCCTTGCGGCCGCGGGC
>VZRF01010901.1:1127872-1186542 GCA_013396875.1 Vireo altiloquus
CGTCACCGCGCACGCGCTGCGTCACCCCGCCGCGACGCGCCAGGCGCGCGGCCCCGCCCCCGCGGCCCCCCTGACCCAGTTCCGGCGCGGCGCGGCAGGGGGCGCTGTGCGCAGGGGCTGTGAGGGCACGGGGGGAGTTGCCGAGCGAGGACCGCGACGCGGGCAGGGCAGCAGGAACAGCGTCCTCGGCTGTCTCGCCTGTTACTGCACAGAGTCAGCGGCGTTGGAGAAGACCTCTGAGATCGTCCAGTTCAACGTATGACCGAACACTTCCGTATTAACCCGACTGAGTGGTACTGAGTGCTCTATTCAGTGTCCAGTCTTTTCTTGAACACCCCCAGGGACGGTGAGTCCATCACCGTCTCTGGGTAGCCCGTTCCAATATCTAACCACTCTTACGTCCAACCTGGCCTTCCCCCGGTGCAGCTTAAGGTTATTCTCTCATCCTGTCACTTACTGAGAGAAGAGCCCGAGCCCCACCTGGCTACACCCGCCTTTCAGGGAATTGTAGAGAGTGATAAGTTCACTCCTGAGTTTCCTTTTCTCCAGGTTGAGCCCCCCAGCACCCTCAGTTGCTCCTTGTCAGACCCGTACTCTAGATTCTTTCCCAGCTCCATTGCCCCCTCTCTAGACTTGCTTCAGCATCTCAATGTCCTTCCAGAATTGAGGGGCCCAGAACTGGACACAGAACTCAAGGCATGGCCTCACCAGTGCCCAGTACACTGGGACAATCACTGCCCTGGTCCTGCTGGCCCCCATGTTACTGATACAGGCCGGGGGCCATTGGCATTCTTGGCCACCTGGGCACACCTGACTCATGTTCAGCCTTTGTTGACCAGCATCTCCAGGTCCTTTTCCACCAGACACTTCCCAGATGCTCTGCGCCAGCCTGGAGTCCTGCAGGGTATTACTGTGGCCAAAGGGCAGGACTGGCACTTGGTCTTGTTGAACCTCACACTGTTGTTCTTGGCCTGAAATTTCAAACCTGAAATGCCACTATCTGTGCACACATGTCCCCCGAGCCCCCAGGTCCTACCTCCCCAAGTGTGTCACTGAGATGCACAGGGCACCCGCACACCAACCTGCTTGCTGCCCTCAGGCACCAGTGAGTGCCTCTTTAGGGACATATTGCTAAGTAGTTATAAATAGCACTGGTACGCATCTGCTCTGGTTTTGTGCTTTGCTCCACTGCTGGGATCTGAAGCACCAGTTGCTGCACGGGGCCCAGAGTGACTCACAAAGCACACCTGCCCTTAGGCCCCAGCTGGGCACCACTCTTAGCAGGCAAATAAAAAGCTGTGTTGTGTTTAATTAGATGTTCGTCTCTTAAAGCCCGGCTAGGAGAGCAGCTACTGAGCCCTTCTTCATCTGTAGCCTCTTGGTCATTACCCCCTTTTTAGGCAGGGGCTGCTGGAAGGCTCTAAGAGCTGTGGCAGGTGTGTGGCTGAGGATGATGGCATGGGGTCTGTGTAAGGGCAAATCCCAAAAACTGGCTTGGCTTCTCTCTGGGTAAGCTTAGGTTGTGGCTCAGAGTGGGTGCTCCCTGAGGAAGAAGTGAGCAAGGCTGAGGCCTGAGGAGATGCTGCTGGGACCAGATTACTGGCCTGACATGTAAGAGAGAGCAGAAAAGGCCCTTTAAAAAAATTATTGGGTTTGTGGCCTAGAAATTTGAATAGGTCCCTTGCCTAAGGGGAACAGATCTGAGTGCCTGAAGGTTTCTTCTGTCTTTGTACTTTGTACTTCCCTCTTGGTACTTTGCAGGGGTACCCTTCATCTTGACACAGTTCCTTGACACAGCCTGTGGTTACAGTGGCTGGATTGGGAAGTACTGTCTGCTCGTGGGATGTCTGCTTCTTCTTGGGCAGGTGTTTATGGGGCCCTAAATTCCATCAATGTGTTTATTTGGTCTGTAATGATCTGGTTCAGTAGATGATGGTAATACCTGCCTCTGGTGTTGCAGGCATTGCAGCAGTCAAGAGCTTCAAAAGAAAATAGAGACTAGTATTGGAGGGAGAAAAAGAGTGGCAGGGCAGAGAATGGATGCTGGAAGGACACTCCTATGGACTGTAATTATTAGTCTGGTTCAGAGATGCACAGAAAGAAAGAAAAGCTCTTGTAAGGAGAGGTATTTTTCTTTGGTGTCTTTGGAGGCTGCCTTTGGGAATTTCATTATTTAATTTATGTAGCTAAACCCAGTAAGGCTTCATGATTTGACTTACCTATGTATTACTTTACTTGGCTTCATCTTTTATTTTTGTAAGGCTAAATTAATCTATTCTAGGAACTGTCTGCCATGTGTACCTGGCTGGACTATTTTGTATTGCACTTACTTACAGATTAATATGTTTCTAGAGAAGATTTTTTGGGTGTTTTTGTCATACAGGTTTTTCTTTTTAGTGGACAGTCAGGTAGGAAGAAGAGTTAGGAGTGTGTGGAGGAATGCTTCTTTGCCCTGCAGGTCAGATTTGCATTTTTAGATGTTAAGCAGAATCAGCAGGACTAATGTGAGCAGTATTTGACATATAAAGAATGTTTAGCATATCATAGCTTTTATATTTTGCTTTGCATTAAAAAAAAAATAAATCTGAAGCTCTAAGAAAGTGAGTTTGCACAAACCAGTGGGGTGCCATTCTTATCCATGCCTATAGGAAGTATGATTCAGCCCAGGCTTACCTGTCCTGGGAGCTGAGTGGCTTCTGCAGCCCCTTGGCATCTTGAGGCCATGTTGGCAGCCAGACTGGGAGGCAGGGCTGAGGGACTGTGGGGGCAGGGGGTGAGCTCAGGGTATCAGCTGCAGCACAAGCCAAGGAGGCAGTTCAGAGGCAGTGTTTGCATACTTGCTTCTCCCCTGCCAGAACAGCCTTGTTACTACAGGCTTGGCTTATATCTTGCACAATCAAACTAGGTAAAAAATAATAAGAAAAGTCCTCTGGGATGAAAATTTACATTTTATTTTTAAGTGGAGCTAAAGAAGCATAAGATGGGATGATTAGCTTTTTATTAAATTCAAATGCAGATAAAGAGCAAGGTGATGTTTCTTCTTCCTGCACACTACTTTTACCGTAGACTTGTGAGCTGTACTGACAGAACACATTAGACACACAGCTGGCCTTATCTCACCATTTAAATTGCTTCCAAAATATGTTCAAATTGAGACTTTCCTTGGAGTCCAAAAATGGTTCTTCCCCCCTTCTTTTGGTATCTCTTGCACGTTCTTTGTTTTCTTTGTATGTCTTTTTAATTTTTAAATAATTTTATTCTTCTTTCAGGTAAGAGCTTTTCATTTAGTTGTAATGTTATTATCACACAATATGATAAAAAGAAGTTGCTATGTGAAAGTTTGTTTGTTTCTAAATAGACTGCACAATTCTCAGCTCTTTAAGGTGTTGTTTTAGCCTTACATAGGCACCAAAAGGGACTATTCAAATTTAATTATTTTTTCAGACCTCTTTTCATTCTTTATATAAACCAAATTTAACTTCTTTTGTAAAATGAAGCATTTTACAATGCTTTGATAGAAATCAAATTAATATTGATTATTTTTATCACTGGAAAATTGGGGAGATATCAATTTCATGTTACTACGAATGAAATAATCCCTGTTCAGGCTTATTTATGAAATTATTTATGTGATCAACATGGTCTCAACATGAAAATATGACCAGGCATCCCTAACTCCTGCTTTAATACTAAACAATCAAATTTAAATTAAAAAAGGGTGTTCTGTTTAAATGCTGCTGAAGAATGTAGTTACTGCAAAAATTAAAACATTGCAGAGCCTATATGGCCATTGCTTTGAAATGTTTTTGGTGTCAGCATTCATCAGAGAAGGCAGTTAGTGTATCATGCACACCATCTGTTTTCTAGAACTTTTCAGCAACAGCAAGCAAGACAGTAAAGAACAAAGGAAGGACATGAAATGGGTAGAGAATTTTAGGACTCTGAAGAGCCTGTTATGAAGTGGGCAGCTCTAAAGGGCACAACCAGTTGTTGCCAGCCCATTGTTCCCTCACAGATCAGGAAGAGCACCCTCCCTGAATTCCCTTGACCAGGGGAGCAGGCTGGGGTTGTTGTTATGGTCAGAACAACAGGTTTGGTTTATTGTCCTGCCCGGGTGTGGTGATGAAACCCAGGGCTACCTGACAGGTACTTCTGTGCAGCACCAGGAATGAGTTTCACACCTCATTCCTTTTGCTGTTTCCTGGCCCTGGTTTTTGCTGTCATTACACCTCTGTTTTTCCAGTGCAGGCTCCTCCCAAATAAACAATCCACCCCTAATAACTTCTTCCCCATTGGCCCCAGTTTTGCTAGATCTGCACTCAGATTTGGGTTACTTAGATACCGTGATTTAGATAATCCCAGCCTTATATGGTATTACTGACACGGTTACCCTGGGACTGGTGGCCTTGCATGACTTTAGTCCCTGGAAGATCCCTGGCAGTTCCTTCCAATTCTCTCTACTCTCTGCCAATTTCTCCTCTAGCTCCTCCTTAAGCACCTGTGGGATTCAGCCACCCTCACAGCACTATCTGCAGCTTTTGTCACCCTCTCAGTATTATTTGTGATTCCTAGTGATATTTTTTTATGTCACGTCAGTAGTTTCATACATTTTGTTCAGTTAACTGAATCTCATGCCAAAACAGACTCCCTGGTCTGTCATCTGCCTGCAAACCCAACTGAGCATAGCTGAGAGAAAATCAGAAAGTTACTTACTTTTATCTGAATGCTGGGCATGTTTTCCTTACAAAATTAAAGCAGACATCAGCGAGGAGAGGAACGCTGGCAGGTAGTGCTAAACAAGCTAAGAAGCCTGCACCGTGGGGATCTGTGAGGGGTAGTGGGGAGGGAGATGGCTTAAGGGATTTTCCTTCTGAGTTAGCGAGAACTTAGGAGTTCTGCATTTTTAAATGCCAAGTTATCAAGGCACTTGGGCTTTACTAGATTTTTTTTCCATCTGAAGGGCATGTAGCAAATCATTTTTTTTCTTGTAAATAGAGTGTTTTGAATTTGGATTTAGGTTTTGGAGTTTCGCGGTGTAGAGTCAGACATCACAGAGCAACATGGATTGGGGGAAAGGGACTTAATTTCTTCCTTACTGAAAGAGATTTCTGTGTGATGAACAGTGTTAGGTGTTATGTATAGACCTTTGCCAAGATTGGGAGCGATCGGAAAAATATACCAATTAAATTCATTAACCTTATCTGTTCCTAATAAACTCTTGGTCACAGACCTTCCTCTGTGAGCCAGAGCAAGATAAATTGAAGGTTTCAACAGAGTTTGGCATATGGTGTCTGAGTTGAAGTTATGAAGTGCTAAGTTAGGTTAACAGACTGAATTTATAATGGTCTTTAGCAACATGAAAAGCTTTTTTTCCTAAGCTCAAGAGACAGCTCAAAAGGATTGTTATTTTATCCTATAGTAAGAGCTGGATGAGTAAAGAAAAAAGTGTGTATGTATATAAAAAGCTAAAAAGTGTGCATGTGTATACATACTGAAAAGTTGACATTGCCAGGACCTTCCTTCTCTATTTGAGTTGCAGCTGATTGGAACCCATACCACTGATTTCCCTGGAAGCTTTGTGCTAAGCAATGTTTGAGAACAGTCTGTGCATTTGTATCTGTGCTATGTCTTGACTCTGCATAAGCATCAACACAGTATTCTTTTATTCTAAACATAATTTTTGTTATTATTTGACATATTCACCTTATGTAATTGGCTTGTCTGTTGTTCCTGATGGGCTAAAACTGTGCTTTGGGGGATTTTATGGAATGCAGAGCTTATTGTGATACAGCTATGTTCTGTGGATGTCAATAGTGAAAAAAGGTNTATGGGATGCAGAGCTTATTGCCATAGGATTGTGATACAGCTGTGTTCTATGGATGTCAATAGTGAAAAAAGGTGGTATGAAAATTAGTTTCTGTAAGGAATCAATACTTAACCTTAAAAAAAACAAGTGGTTTTTTGGAATTTTTTCTAAATACCTTTTAAAGACCCTCATTTAAGACTTGAGAATGTTTGTGAGAACTTTATACATTTTAAACCCTTAATTTGTATAAAACAACCAGCAAAACCAAAAAATCTTTGCTGTAATACAATTTTGGAGGAAAAGGGAAAAGTATCAGAATTGATGCTAAAATGAAATCAGCCAGTCCTGTTGTGGTCTCTTTCTATTAGTTAAATTCCTGAATAAAGTCCAGCATCCTTTTTTTCCTAATGTAAATATCTCATTGCTACTGTAATCATAGTAGACAAAATGTTTTTAATAAGGTTTGTGTTTGGAGAAAGTGTTTCAATTGATTAGGATGTAATAGTTCATGTAACAGCTGAGATGTAAGAAGTAGTCTTGCTGTTGTTTGTTTTAGTAACCATGGTTTGTAGTATAACTGCATTATGCTTGCATTCGCTACTTTATATAAGAATTTTCTTTTTTCCAGTGTGCAGAAAGTCCCTGAGCTGTAAGCATGCAATCTTTTTATTTTACTAACAGTTCAAGTTCACTTACACTCTAGGATCTCTTAATGTGCATTACTCTGAAGCCCTGGTGGTTGTGTGCACTTTTGCCCTTAACTCTCTGTGGAGTCAGAACAAAAGACATTCTTAAGATAAAGGCTACATTTGGTAAAAACACCTGCAAACCCACCATCTCTGTATGCAAAGACAGATTTACACAGGTTTTGTATTTTCATGCTTAAAACTTGGGTTCAGCAAGGTTTACATCTTTTTGAACTGTGTCTTTAACAGTCTCTCCTCTTAGGGCCTCTTTTCTGTAATGGGTGGAAATATTCCCTGAAAGAAACATTCTCTCATTTACTTTGTGTGAAGGCCTGTTCTCAATAAAATGAGAATAACAAGGACATTTTCATGTCACATAAATGTAAAGATCCTGTTGCTACACTGCTAGATGTATTTAAATTTTCCTGAAGTAAGTTGCAGCTGTTACAGCTAAACCAGGCCCTCTTAAAGTAGGGTGAGCAGGGAGTGGCTGTGAAGAATGGTAGTAAGGTAGTGCTGGGCAGACTGTACAAAGATTTATGCCAGGATGAAAGAAACCATTAGAGAAGGTAACTGGAGACAAACAGCAGTTGTTTAATGTTTACTTATTTTCAGAGTACTGTAGCAAAACCCCAAACCCAACAGTAATATGGCTTCTGGAGGTTATAAGCTGCCTCTGAAGGTCCATCTGCTATACAACATACCTTTAGAGAAGAAAGGAGTCAGTAAAGATGCATAATATTTTGAGGGACTCAACATTGTATCAACTACAATGAAAGTATACTGTAGAAACAATTCACTGAATAACTTATTTATTCTATAGAGGAACCACACCTGCTCCTTAGCCTACCCATAATCCATTTTAAACAAAGCCAGTCCAGCTTTTGACAGAATCTTGTCCTTCAACAGGGTAAACGGATTCCTGAAAGTTGTTACAGGATACTCGCTGGTGATGAATTGTGACTCTTTCCTTTATGCTTTAAGTTTATATCTGTAATTTTGTTATAGCTAAAAGTCAGATTATTACTAGATCAACACACTTATAGTCAGTGTTTAGGAAATGCATAAGGAATATTTTAGAAACTGCTGAATATCAGATTTCTACATTTCCATTTTCTATTGCACATGCTCTCTCCAGTTTACATTGTCTCAGATAAATTATTTTACACAAAATTTTTCACTATTTTCATAAGTGCAGACTACAAAAAACTAACAAAGAATAATGTTCCATCATAAGTTATGAAGGTATCTGCATTTTCTCTCTTCCTTATGCAGCCAAAATATTGATGTCTAGAGTTATGTGTAACTTTGGAGAAAGTGCATCTGATAAAAGTTTTATGTACGAGATACATCTTAGTGCTTAGAAATAACACAGAGGATTGTCACATTTGGAGCTTTCCTAAATGAAACACTTTTACAAGCTGGAACAGTATTTCTTGACCAGTTCAAGAGTGCTGTTTCAGAGCTGTGTACTAAAGGGCACATCTGTCCTTATAGAGGGATTTTTATGAGTTTGTTTATCTATGCACCAATACCTATTGCATTATTTGTTGTAGTTCTAAAGGTTACTTCATAAATTAACTTCAGACTTGTTCCAGTTGATCTCACTTTTACTGTTGATTTCAGCATAAGTGCAAGTCTGGAGCTTTACCCAATGTCTGTTCTTTTCCAATTTGAAACATGATTGAAAAACAAGTTAAAATTGGAATAGTTTTTTTATCTGTCCTGAACTAATAATGTGGACAGAGTATCTGAAAGCAAGATTTTTGCCTTTCAGCTACCACCAAACTCCTTAGACTTCAGGAATAATATGTGACTTGGAGGCGAGAAATACTAAAATTGATTTGCAGATCCTGTCTAGCATTAAAAGTAGGAATTGTTTATTCACACGTCTGCTACCTTTGTACTCTGTGAAAATGTGAAAAATAATTGTTAGCTTGTCATCATACTCCTCTTGAATTTCTGACTCATTTCTGACTATTTTTGAGAAGTCTGGGAAGGGGGAAAGGCGAGGAAATAGAATCTCTTCCTGTGTTATTTAATGGCATACTTTTTTTTTTTCTTGTAATTCAAAGTTGGGAAAAAAGACCCGAATGAAAAATAATGAAAGGGTTTGTGAAAAACAGTGATACTTAAGATAGTTGGACTCACAGTCCTCAAAAATGGCTCTCTCAATTTGGTCACAGGGTTTGCATATAAGATTGGGAGTTTTAAGATCATCTGATCAAATTTCCCCCAAAATAGAGGCCAGCCTGCCTCATTCTCAGCTAAGACTATTTGTGATGTTAAACTGTTGTTCTAAAGAAATTGCTCCAGTGATGCATTGTGGTTAATGCTTCTAATAGAGCACAGTAGTTATCCCTTTCATGAGATAAATGCAGCATCTCCAGCTAAAATCTGATATGCAAATTAATCAGGAAACAGGAAGAGTCCAGACAAAAGGGGGCTGTGAAGGGAATCTGACTTTTTTT
The DNA here is from genome assembly GCA_013396875.1 of Vireo altiloquus. Taxonomy (NCBI): domain Eukaryota; kingdom Metazoa; phylum Chordata; class Aves; order Passeriformes; family Vireonidae; genus Vireo; species Vireo altiloquus. Next base: position 1,136,836 of record VZRF01010901.1, read on the forward strand.
GTGTGTGCAATTTTCCCACGTTTTAAATATCATTTAAATAGTCTGTTTTATGTTGGACATGCAAGTTAGCATATCAGACGAGTATTGGAGATTTCTTCCTTTTTTTTTTCCTTCTCTCATCTCTGTAAGGAATGAAGGAATTTGGCATCTGTTGCCTGTGAAAAAAATGCCAAGAGAAACTACAGAAATGCTTAGTTCCACTTTGACTCTACAAGTGGATTCCCACTGCAGCCCCCTGCAAGTGTCCGCCCCTCTCCCGGGCGGGTCCTGCGCACAGCTGTGGCCAGGCGAGTTCCTGCAGCCGGGCTGTGCCTGAGCTCTGTTAACTGGAGGGGGTAGTCACTGACAAAATACTTCTTCTCAGCTAGAGGTCTGAGGCTTGAGAAACCTAGGCTTTTCTCAAGGCTAGAGCTCTCCCTGAATGCTTTCCAGCCACCTCTGATTAAAGCCGGGAACCGTTCTTTGAGATCGTGTGCCAAACGACTGCTCGCATCAGGGTGTGCTTTGTGCCGTGTTACGTGGTAGCAGCTCCCTCTAGGAAAAATCTGTGGTAAAGGGCTTAAAACTCGTTTCTCTTGCTGCTTATTTGCGTTTTTCCTGCATCTCAGAAATTTTCCATGTGGCAGTGCAGCAGAGGCAGATCGGCTCTGCGATAAAGATTGTGGATATTCCTGGTGCTGTGGGAATGTACTGCTGAAAGCAGTGTAGGGTGGCCGTGCTGCCTTGCTGAAGCCTTCCTGTTCTGCCTGGTCAGAGAGGCAGGCACACTAGGAGACGAACAATCACAGTGGTTCATCTTGAGTATCTTCAGATAAACTTGAACTTTGAAATCTTATTTCTGTCTGGAAAGAAATTAGACCCCCTCAAGTAAGATGAAATGAGCGTACCTAATTTCTGATTAAAGCTGAAGCACGCAGTGCAAAGAACATTCTTGTTTCTTTCTAATTTTTATCAGCAAATCTTGAAGAAAAAAAAAATGTAAGGGAGAAAAGCCTGGTATTTAAATTGTAGCAGTTTTCCAAATCTAAGTAATGTTGTTGGTGACTTTTTTAAAAAAATACACTCTGTGTGTTGTGACCGTTGGAGGTGCAGCTGACCTGAGTTGAATTCAGTTACCTTAAGGCCATGAACTTCCTTATCCTCTGGGTATTATTTGTCCTTCTTCATTGTCTCCTATTATTAAGGGGATGATTTTTCGTGAGCAGCTGTGGAGCTGAGCCCGTGTGTCCCCTGCCCGCTCCGGAGCCCCTGCGCCGCCGCTCTCGCCGCTCGAGGGAGCTCTTGCTCGGGAAATGATTCCGGTCCCGCCTGAACCTGCTTCTACCGTGCTCACACCTAAAAACCTGCTTAACCCCCCCTAAACTTCACTTTGTCACACTAAATATTTTACATTAAAATTGCTCATCCTAAATTTTCAGCTAGGACAGAAGTAGCAGGAATTTTTTCCATAGTAACTTGAAAAGAGATGCTTAGAAATACAACTGACAGTAAATTTGGAATAATTTTGGTAATGGGACTTCTGTAAATTTAATAAACTGTTATTTTCAGCAGAATGTGGTCCATATTTCCCGGTCAGATAGCTCTGGCATCTGGTTATATTTTACTATGGGGGAAACCAGTTTGAATACAACCCAGTGCTTCCAGTTTGGATCTGGTAACAGAAATAATAGTGAGAAGAATAAAGTCATGCTTTCAAAAAGAAAGGAAAATAATACATTTTGAAACCTATAGGTAACAGCAGAAAAGGGTAAAAAAGAAGATTTGTAAAAGGCAGACAAAGTTGAAAGCAAAGGATGACTTAGGTTTGCAATAAATCTTGCAGTAACAGGGCAGTGGAGGGAAGTGCTGTGTCATGGAGAGTGGCAGCCAAAGCTGCTTTTGTGTTTCATTTCGTGGGAAGTGCAACCACCTGTTCTGAGTGTCTCATGATCACAGCTAGGACTTGTAACACAAGTTACAATGTCTTCCATGTAGAGATCAAGCTTCGTTTGTTAAGGGAATTCTTCATTTCCTGATCTTTCACTTTTGAGGAAATCCGAGGGAAAACTGACTCCTTTAAGAAGTTTAGACATTATTTCCTAGGTATCCAAGTTATGACAAGGCTTGTATGTCCTAGCCCTTTTTAATGTTACTTCAGAGGTTTTTTTAATGAAATAGTTAATCAGAAAATAATTTTGAAATTAAACAGTCAAAATTAAGTTTTCTATTTTCCTACTGATTGCTAAGAGATAGAGAAAACAACCTTTTCCTTTCTGCAAGTCTGTAAACTGTGAATAAGTACGTTTTGGAGCCTTCAGCTTGACTCAGAAAATGAAACTAAAGAGCTAAGTGGTAGACAGGAAGCCTTTGCCTGGTATCCAAGAAACACACATTTGGCAATAATCCTGGGGCTTCTCATTACAAGCTGAAAGGGAAAACTTCATTATTTAAAGTACAGAAGACACTGAGAGAAGCTTTTTCTGTAGTATTCTTGATTGTAGGAATTTAGTCTGTCATTTAACAGAGATAAAACACTGTGCTGCCAAATCACTGGATGGCAGAAACCAGAAACTGTTAAGTAAAAGTCTAAGGACAAAACAAGATGATGCAGATTGTTAAATTCTGGGTCGTGTTTTGTGTGTATGTGCATTTTTAAAAAGGGACATAGTAACAATATCAATAATATTTTAAAATACCCTGTAGAAACCATCTTCCTTATTTCTGACTGTTAATGTCAGCATATGTTTAGGCAGCATCCTGAGTGACTTACGCATATATAGTTCACTATATAACATGTATATATTTGTAATAGTGATTTGCTGTAAAAAATTTTATTTTTAGGCAAGTAGGTTAGCATCACCCCAGGTATAATTTCAAGGGGTTTCAGGACAGGCTTTTAAAAATACATCTTTTTAAGAGGCTCCGCTTTGCTTTTTAATAATTTATAACCTATATAAAAATGAAGCTAAGATTTGTGGTTTTTTTACTTTGATATTCCAGCATAGTACTAGTGTAGTAGTGGAGCAGACTTGCTTCCTAACTACATTCACTAAACAGTGGAGAAGAGCATTTTTGAACTGCATGTGGGAATACTGTCTGTATGTTGCCAAGAGGTTGTTGCCTTATTGAGCTTTAAAACAATTTGGCTTATATAGGGGAAAAAAATCTGCAACCTTGGGGGTCTTTAATTCATTCAGTCCTATTGGCTAAACCCAGGAACAATCACAATTAATCAAACAAGTTGATTTGGTTTAGGTAATGAAATTACAGTACCTGGTTTTGACATGCTGACAAGTGAGCAGCTGACTCAGGCTGAGTATATTGATAATCTCAGAGCTGAGATGCCCTGGTGGGGTAAGGTCTCCCAACAGTTCTCTCTGTTTCCAGCTGGAGAAGTGAATAATGAGCCCACCTGCCCTCTAGCATTGCTCCAGCTCACAAACACTTTACCTTCAGCATTGCCTGTTCCTGTCAAATATGGGAGTGTGTGGGCAATAACAGCTCAGTGCTCTTGACAGGAAGCATCTTGGCTGATGCCCTGTGACAAAGGGAGAGAGCCAAGCACTGCCATAAGAGTGGGAGAAGGAGAGTTCAGTGCTGGTTCTGAGCTGACAAAGGGCACAGAGCCTGCCTACAACACAGCAGCAAAATAAGCTAAATCAAATAACAGTTTCCTCCTACTGCTGGCAGAGCTATATCAAAAGAAGTGGGATATGGCTAGAGGAGATCAATAGAGGAGGGAGTCATCCCTTACAAAATGGTTTAGACATCCTTTGGAAAGGGAATATGCTGCATTAATCCTGAGAGACAAGTATTGGATATAGAATAGAAATAACTACATAAGTGTTGAGGATCTTTTTATATTCTATATTGAGTGCATGAAGTCTTGCAAAGTTAAAGTGCCTGTATATGGTTTTTTGGTTTTGTCCCCCTACTAGGTGGCCAGCAGTGCCTTTTCTTAGTTCTGTATCTGTGCTGAACAGACATGAAATGACTCAGCTGAACTGAATGTTGGGTAACTACACTGGACTATCACATGTGAGGTAAACTGTATGAGAACCTTGGTAAGGAACTGGGAATTAGCCAGCTGTTCAAAGCAGAGGGTGGTAATGTGGGCTGTAGAGTACTCTATGTGGAAGTGAAGATTTAGGAGTCTCTAAATTTTCAGTAAGCATCTTTCTCAAAGGGTTGTGGTGTCCTAAAGAGAAGTGAAATCAAAGCAGACTGGTTTTTTTAGAGTAAATTAGGATTTTAGTTCTAGTGTCTGCTGCCTTTCTGAACAATGTAAGCTCCTTAGATTTATGTGCTAAGATTCCAAACGCTTCTACTCAAGTAGTAAATAACTTGTTTTTCAGAACAACCAGAGTTACTTCATTCTCCACTCTGACCCAGTATCGCCATGGATAGTAATAGCAAGATTTACATTGTGTATTTGCTCTGTCTTAATATACTCCAATTTTCCTTCCAGTACAAATAAATCTAATAATTTATACTCTCTAGCCTGTATACTCCTGATATCAATTTGTACTAACACTGTTCAGGTTAAAATTTTGCTGAAGATAATAATGGGAAAGGGAGGACTGAGCTATTTCACATTTTTATATTAAGTATGAGAAAGATACCAGCCTGGCTACTAATTCCTCCTCCTGCCCTTTGGCCCCTATTGCTATATTGCAGTACTGAATTTTGCCTGCATTAGTGAAAAGTCTTCAGCTGGTTTGGTGCACACCTGTATTAGCAGTCAAAACTCAAGGTAATTTAAAGTAGCTCATTAGCTGGTTGATTCTTTGCCTTCATGTTGTCAGTCTGAGCAATGAAAAAATGTCTGAAATCTTACAGCCATTTCCAGCATCTGGAAATCCTACTGGCTTGGTGTTTCTGGGAGGGTGTTTTGGGAGGAAGATTGTTCTAGAATATTATTTTCACTTTTTTTCTTTCATTATGCTTACAACAAAGAAAGATGGATGTGATCTGGGATTGTATTTAGAACTTCTTTGTGTAGAAATTTTGGATTTCATATAAAAATAAGTGTAATTGTGGACCTGTTTTAAATGTAATATGCAGACTTCTCTTGAGTGAACTGATAGCTATCCTATTCATTTTCAGCTTAGTGAGGAGGTGAAGACTATAGGGATTATGATGAAATTTACTTTTTTCTGAATGTCATATTTTCTTTTGAATATTATGCTATAACCTTTCTCTCACTGTACTTTGCTTTGTATGTTAAGGCAAAATTGATTTCTGAACAGGAATTTGACACAAGACTTGTGTTCTTAAATTTTATGTAAACTCCAGCTGGTGCATGGGATTTAAACTGGTATTTTGTAGAGTTTAACTTCACCTTTATGACCTGGTTAAGGCATTTTTAACTTGATATCAGCAGGTCACTTGTGAGGAGAGACCACTAATAAGAGTTGATTCAAGCTTCACTTTTTTCACACTTAATTTCCAGAAGCTTTGAGTAACAGCTTTAAAGAGTAATCCCTATTTCCTCATTGTCACCAGACTTTTAAACATCTCTTACCTCACACTGACCTACTGGTGCCAAGGAGCTGCCACGTTTATGTCCAAGACTGCCAGTACCCCAGATCAGCTCACCATTTTATCTGTCTCTATGGCCAGTTGGACATGATGCTCATCAATGAAGAAATTCCTGAACAATGCCTATCCTTAAAGGCTGATTTCAAATACATACAATTTGAGGATTTAATTACAATTTGAAATTGAAGTTGTCATATACTTTACAATCCACTTACGTTGATGAGTATTTTAATTTGGACTCTATCAGTGCTGTCAGTCAGACATGCTTGATGTACTTATCTGTTTGTCTCAAGTTCCACAGCTAAGCTATTTTATTCCTGATGAATATTGACCAATTCTTAAACTTTTAAAGGAGCTTCTCAGTTTTCACATGTGCTTCCACAATGTTGAATCAGGACATGTTTCTCTGCTGTTGCACTTGCTTTTATTTATTAGGCTGGGGATCTTTGGTTTCATTGCCAGTCCTTGTACCTGAGGCCAGAATTTAGGGCAATGCTATATTAGTACTAGTTTCAGTTAAAAATATTCCATAAAAAGTCATGTTTAATTGACTTAAGGACTCCAGTAATATCCCTTATTTTTTTCTACTGTCATTACTCAGTGCAGGGATTAAATTTTTTGTTATCCTTAACAAAGCTTGCACAATATATCATGTAACAGTGGAGAAATTGTAGCTGGTGTGGCTCTTGATTTTCCAAAACCATACACTTACAAATTTCTTTATTCTGCAGTCATGAACCAATATAAACCCTGGAAGAAATGTTCCTTTCATCCTCCCTGTAAGCCCCAGGGAACACCAAAGAAAGTAATCTGATAGCTAAAGTGGATCACAGAGCACTGAGAATTGGAGCAGAGCATAGAGATGGAGTACCAATAGTAGTTTCGCAGGCAAATTTAATTAGGGCTGGGTTTCAGAAGCTTTGATGTGCACCTGTACAGATGTGTACTTACATGTCTCAGACCTTTATAATCAAAACTGCCTTTACTAAATCTCACAAAAGCTAAACCAGCAGTGATGACTAGTCCTTTGGTAAATTTGGACAAATGCATGAGGATTTACGAGTATTTGCAGAAAATAATTATTTGAAAAAATAACTGAATTTGTGGTTCCAATTATGCTTTTAAAATTTAAAAAGCATTTCTGTAAGACTGAACTGTCTGATTTAACATTGTCTAAATTACAGTCTTGCAGTCTTCCTTGCTCAACACACTTCTAGGGCAGCCTCATTACTTCTTTTCTGACCTTTGTCTGTGAGTTGGTTCTGAGATAATGTCCTGGAAGGCTTCAAGGCTAATACATCTTTCTGATTGAACAGGATTCCCTTGGTGTTCCAGGCTTTTTGGGTTTTTTTCTCTGAGCTATCCCAGTGACATACTCAACACAGCACTACATTCATTAGTGCTGAAAGTGTCCTGCTGATCTCATGGCTGAACAACTGAAATAAAAATTATTGAAAAAGGGCCAATCATCCTCTCTAACTTTCTATGTAAAAACTAGTGCAGAAGGTGTATCAGTGGTTTGTGTCTATATCCTTTTAAGACTCTAAGGCAGCACAAAACAAGAGCTGTTTCTCTAACCAAAATTTATGTTGATGATTATAGGAATAGCTTCAGACTACGAATCGAATGCATTCAGAAATTGATTAATGCTTAATAAATCTCTATTGTCTTGACAACTTTATATGCTAAAAGGCAATTTCTCTTTGTATAAATATTGGTGTTTTAGAATTCAAACTTCTTGAAGCAAGTGCTTCAGGGGAACAGCATGGTTTAGTAGGGGGCTTTTATTTTAGCAGAGGTTAACAAAAAGCCAATATACTGAAAGCTACTCATAGGATTGCATCATCCAAGTCTGATATACCTATAGATAAAAGTTACAATTACCTTCTAGTATATCTATTTTCTGTCTCTTCTAAATCTGAGGCCAGATTCTATAGGAGGAAAGCAGCTTGACCCAAAAATCAGTGATGTGTTCTTTTCTATGGTGCTGTCAGTCGCTGCTGCGTCAGCTGGGAAAGCTGGGGCAGAAAGGTCTGCAGTGAGCTGATTTTGCAGCCCTGTCTTTTCTCACTGCACATTTTTGAGGAGCTTTCTCCAGCTGAATTGCACAGATAATGATTGTTTATATCTTTCTGCCCTTATGTGGACTTTGGCAAGTGTCAAATTCTTCCTGTGTCTGCTTCAAATCTCTAAAGTGTGTTTACTAGCACCCTATAAATTCTAGATCTCCTTTAACTTGAAGGAGACAGGCAAGGAGATGATACAGCTCTTGCTGATAAGCTGTTTACTGTCATGTGCTTTGTTAGTTCAGCTTTCTTTTTATTGACTTTCTGTAGTTTGTAACTTATCTGTAAATAATGCTGAAGCAAGAAAAAGAAAAACCAGACAAATAGAAAAAGGACTGGTTTTATCCACTTTTGCTTAAAAACATAAGATCTGTATTTTGGTGTTTCTAGTGCTTAGGGTATATTGTTTCACAGTGCACAACTTGGACAGATGTGATATATGGTGCTTTGCCAAAACAAAGACTATAATATTCAACTGTCATCTCCAAACCTTATGTTTTAAGGTTGCATAATGTAGCATTGAGACAGACTTGTTTTGTCAGGGCTGTCTGGAAATAAAATCTTCAAAGTAGTAGTGATGGGAAATGTTATATTGTAACTGTATTAGAGGAGCACTGGTGAGCTTTTTTCCCAGGAAAAAGAATGCAAACTCCTATAACAAAAACACATGAGCAAAGCATCACTGATACACCTCAAAAGACAGAAATCATGTGGCCTCTTCTTGGTGGTGCAGATAGGGATAGAATATGGCAATGTGAGCCCAAAATGTGAGCCCTGCCAACATGAAAATGAAGCCTTGTCTTGTGCCAATCTTCTTTCTGCTCTCTCTAGAGCCTCCTGCTGAACTTCCCAGAAGCAGACAGATGTGGGTGAAAAGTTTGGGGGTTTTTGAGTTTTTTTGTTTTATAATACACTTTTGCCTAAAGGAGCTGTGTTATTCCGTGGTCCTGTGGCAAGAAAGCAAGAGGGCTTTTACAGCTTATTTTCCTCGTGGAGGTTGAGGCATTCTGCAGAAACACTGCTCAGTCTAAAGGCTGAGCCCCTGGAGGCGAAAAGACCCTCTGAGCTATAAAAACCCCTGAAACTCAGCTGTCAGCATCTCTGTAGAGTTGATCACTTGTAGGAATAGCAGGTGGCAGTACTATTGCAAGTTTGCTGCCTCCAAGAGCTTCCATGTTGGGCAGCCATCTGCTTTGCCTGTGTCTAGAGCTCCTTCTCCTCTTTGGCTAGAACATGAGTTTTATGAGCACCTGAAAGTAAGGATTTAATTTATCATAAAACTACTCATTTCTACACAGTCATCACTTATGTGACTAGATTTATCAAAGATAGTAGGCTGCTAACACAAATAACTTCTCAGTTGAGTAAGTCATAATATATCCCTTATGTCTTGTCCAACAGTCGGTTTCTTCATTGAAAGAAACTTAATTACCATATTTAATTGATATATTAATTATTACACTGTCTTATATTTGAGTGTTGTCACTAGCAGTAAAAGGGCTTGAGGATCGTTAGGAATTTATTTATACAGATTTTATATGCTTCCTAGGCTGCTCTTAAAAAAATACCAATCCTCAAATGTTTCCAATACTAAAGCCATTTAAAATCTAATTTATATTTAGTTTTCTTGATGTTTACTTTTTTAAAAAAAAACCCTGTTATGAGGTATGTTTTGAAAGGATAGGGATCATCTCTGGAGTTTACAGTTTCTATTCTAGTCCTCTCCCTGGGAGAGCAAAAATGTGTGCATAGTCTTTTGAGCCTGTTGTGGCTCAGGATATGCAGCAGTGGAACTTGCAGCCTTTCATCTTTTTTTTTAATCTGCTTTCATAGCCACAGGTATAAATGAAGTATTTGTTTCCATTTTCTCTAATTTTCTGCTTAGTTTTTACAAAAGCAGGCTCTTCTTGAAGGCTTTAAATAATCCATTAATAAGCTGCTTGTTTTCTTGCAATGTTATGGGCTTGCTTTCAACAGGGAATGGACTGTTTTGAGCAGTATTTTAATCTAAAACTTCCCTTCCTGCTGGAAAGACTGCTTTTACTTTCTACCTAAGAGATGGCTGGGCACTAGATATAGAGAAGAACTGAGCACAAGTTAAAAAAACATAGATTTTAAAAAAATCAATTAATAGATCTAAGCCAGCAAAGGGAGACATTTCAACTTAATATCAAGTACAGTCACTAACCCCTGCTGCCATTCTCTGTGACCATTCCAACCTTTATAGAATTGTGTTGATTTAAATGGAATCAAAATTCAAAGTTGCTGCTGACTTCAAGGTTAGAATTTTTGATGCTGCTGTAGAGAAAATGAGTTTGTTCTTTTTCCCACCCTTTTCTGGTTTTTTCTAGGGTTTTGCTTTTGTTTTGCTGGCTTTTTTTCATCTGAAAGACAAAGGGAACTCAATTCACCTGACTTTGTTAGCTGCCTCTGGTCCAGAGCAGAGTTTAGTCATTCCTGTTGAGCATCTTTCTGTGTCAAAACAGTTGAATCTATTTTGTGACTGCACTTCTAGTATCCTCTGTTAGAAGTGAGAGGAGCTGTGCCCAAAACCAGATGACATGAGTGTAGTGTTGGCCAGGAAATGGCAGTTTAAGCAGTAATTTGTTTACAAATGTTTACTCTAGAAGAACATGACCTAAGTAATGAATGTCACCTGTTCCTGTGCTGCCAAAAGCTGCTGTCAGCATAATCCCTACAGCAACAGCAATGCCAGGATTGTGGGTGCAGAAAATGGAAAAGGTCTATCGCCAATGTTCCTCGTGTATTTGCAAGTTTGTGTGGATGGTTACTTCTGATTTTTTTAAAATCTGAATATTATTTACTCACTAATAAATACACTCCAATTGGTCATATTTCAGGACCTGGATAAAAGAAAAAGTAGAGAGAATTCAGACAAGATGTGATCACTGTGTAGTCAGGATCCTGATAACGTCTTCAGATAGCTTAACATTTTGGCAAAAAGTTTTATTTACCTCCTTGCTATTCTGGTTGTTCACTTTGGATGGTCTTAAACCCAGTTTTAAAGAGATCTTGTGGTTGAGACCTATCAGAGGCATCATGCCCTGTGTTATGAAAGGGACATTGTGGTCAGATTTTGTCTTGCCCTTTGTTGCCTATATGCCATAACACAATTTTATTGGTCTTTTAGCACAAAGGAGAGTAGTGGTTGCATTTTGCCCAGAGATAGCCAGAAGTAATCATATGTATGGAAGTGGAAGATGGTTAAGCTGTTTGGGAAGTGGATAACTTTTGTGTGCTGTTGTTTTCTTTCTTTCCCTCTAGCCTGGATAAAGTGCTTATTTGTGTGGTTTTTTAAACACTCCTCTTTCTTCATTGTTGTTTTGGCTTTTCCTGTGCTGGGAAAGCAGCTCTTGAAAATTGCCAGAGCTTGCTTTGGAGGAAAATATAATGAGAAGAATGCAGATTCCTGTTAGTGATGTGCATGCTGTCTTGTTTCAGGAGCACACAACAGTCTAAAGCTGAAGAGCCCAAGGTGAATATTTCATGTCTGCTGTAACATTAAGAAGCAAAACTGAATTTTATAGAAAACTGGTATTGTCACACCATTGGTAGTATTTAGGGCAGACAGCTGCATTTTATTACTGCATCAATTAAATTAATAGATTGGATAATTTGATCTCCAATGTCTCAACCAAGAAAACACAATTAACAATGGCAGAGTTGGGAAGGAAGACCATGACTCCTGAGAGGAAAGTTATTGTTCTGTATTTTGGAACTTGTCTCTATCCACATCCTTATCCAATCAGTATTATTTTGTGATACAATTGTAGTACAGTTGTGTACTTTAAATTACAGTCCACAGCTGTTCACAAAACCTTGAAATTGTTGAAATACTTGAATTAGAATGGCACAAACATAGATGCACCTTTACTCACAGGCTTTACTGAATGGTTTCTGAGTCTGCAAGTGGAGTGGGCACAGGAATTAGGTACTTGACCCCTGAAATTCTTCCATGACAATGCTGTGACTGAGTTATTACCAGAATATCTCATCACTGCAAGTAAGTTTTTCCTGTCTGTTCTTTGCTTATTTATTTTGCCTCCAGGGTGCTTCAGTTGGCTTTAATGGAGGAGCAGAAATCTTTCAGTCATATGCTTATAAGGACTACTGTAAATTGTGACAAATCAAATGAAATAAGTGAGCTTTACAAGTCCTGTAAATGAAATAAAAAGTATTTATCTTGTCTCCCCACTCAGTCTTGCTAGGATACTGGATACAGTAAATAACCTTTCCACAGAGATGGGAAAAATAATTAATGTAATTGTAAAGGGGGCATGGCATGCCTTTTTTCTTGATCCATTTCTGCTTTGGCCCCCTGACTTCAAAGCCTGAAATGTACATTAATGTAGCAATTCAGTGATCTGCTGTCTAGTGAAAGAATTTTCTAAAAGCTTCTGTTTTGGTAGGGGTGTAATTGAGGCATCATTCCTCCTTCCAGAGGAAATCAGAATTTAGAGAAATATGTTTATGTTTTCTTTCCCTCTGTATGAGCTATGTATCCTGCTTAAAAGATTTATTAAAAGCCTTTTCACTTGTTTGTGTTCAGGAGAGGGGGGGAAAAAAGTTATTTCTTTGATGTTCCCAAGGCTTTCCACATAACTGGATTAAAATCTGAAACCATGTCAAGCAAAAGCTGTGACAGTAATGTACCCTAATTTGTTTCCCTGAAGATTGATGGGATGGGTTATTCAAGTTTACCTCTCTTCAGTTGTTTGAACGTCTAATTTCTAGGCAGTCATGCATTATTCATCTCTAATGCTGATAGTAATCTGCTAATAAAACAGGAAATCTCTAACTCCTCTGTTATATTTCCCACAATATCCTTCTTTTTCTCCTGTATATATATTTTTTAAAATTTAGGTCGTCCAATATGCAAAGATACATATTTTAAATCATATGTGTGCATTCTTATAGGGCTGCTGGATAATTGTTTAGCAGATTGTCTCCCCTATTTGTGACAGATATTAACGGATCAGTATTTTAAATTATTGCTACAGGAAAATACCATTGTACTTTCTTATGTTTATTTGCATTGGAATATGAATTATTATCTGCATATAGACAGCAGTGAGCAGTAGTCTGGGCTTGGTCAGATGCTGTGAAGGACAGGGATAGAAAGGAATTTCATAATCAACAGCTTTAATGGATGATAATACTGCAGGAAAAAGCAGAGCAGGCTGGCTTTGGCAGCATATTCAATCTGAGGTACTTTTATTATTATTTGAGCTAACGCTGACATGAAACTAATGAAGATACATTTATTTAGATGTGCTGTGTGCAGACGTTGCTGGACACATGGCCCCATCTGATGAGAAAATAGGTTTAGCTATTTTTTTAAAATGCTTGCTGCTGAAGCAGGCTAAAGAGGACAATATTCTTGAATAATCAGATTTGTCTGTGCTTAAGAGTTTTTTTGCACTAGAAACGAGGAACTTGGTTCATTTATCTACTTTATGCCCCATCAGGATCATGAGAGCTCCATCTCTGCAGCCGACTGCTGCAGTCAGAGGTGTCAGGAAAATGAGACCCACAGATGGGGGAAATTCTTCACTGGTAATAAATGAAACCAATCGTGCACTAGAAGACTGGGGTGTTTCAATGGTGCTGTAGTGTTTCTGAGTTCTAGAAAAGTAAACCTATTTTCAATTTGCAGCTTTATACTGGCACTAGAGAGACACATGACTTATGCCTTGGGTTACATCCACAATTCAATTTTTCAGCCCTTTCTAGGCTGTGGTTGTGTAGTATCTGTTCTCATATTTTTGTAACCTAACCTTTCTGTGTTTATATTTCCCTACCTAGCTTTTCCCTCTCTGTAAGAGATTGTGACAAAGATTTTCTTCCAAAATCCTTTTAAAAATAGTAAAAATAAGCATTAGATCAGATGTGGCATTTTGCTTATGTAGATTGGCTGCTGGGAACAGAGAACCTGGTTTCATTTAATTTTCTAAATTGTTTTTCAGTTCTTCAATTCTAGGCATTAGCCATTAATATTCATACAAAGTCTTCCTTAAAAAGAAAAAAATCAATATCCACATCTAACCTTAATAAGAGGGGTTTGCTGTTAATCAATAGGATCACTAACATAATGAATTACCCTTCAAAATAGCACTCAAGATGTTTGGCTCTGTCCTGAAATCTTTCCACTTGAGTGTGCTTTTGTGTTGAAAAGTATCCCAGTACATTCAATGATGCTAATGTCTATTATTCATAGGGCATCCAGATCTTGCTCCTCAGGAGACTGTAGGATTTTTTTTGGATGCTTATACACTGAATCCGGAGGACTTTACATTAGACCCTAGAATTTGACTCCTGTCTGAAAGAGAAACAGAGTCATGTACTTTTTCCCCCTGGATATATCATACTGGGTATTTCTGTTAAGATTGGCCTGGAGCCCACAGGCAGGATTGTCATTCATTTCTAATAGTCTCCCATCAGTGCTGGAAGTGCTTCCATGATGAAAGAAGGGAAGGTAGCCCCACGGTTAGGCAAGCAGGAGACAGCTTATGACATCTCCAGATATACACCAGACAAGTGATTCTGCTTTGAGATAGGCTTGGCTTTCTGCTACTTCAGTTGCTGTCAGCTGTTCTTTGTAACTGAACAAGGCAACCAAACCAGCTGCAGTTTCTTGCAGTTTTACAGAAATAATTTTTCATTATACTCGAAGTCTGAAGTGACTGTTCCTTATCTTATGGATTTTTTGGCAAGATTAATTTCTGTGCAGTCCTATAGCAAGGCCATAAGCCATGAGCTCCAGTTCTGATTCACATAAAACTAAATTCAATTGCAATACATTTCCCTCAGTAGTTGTGGTCTTTGTATGATCACCCTGCATATTTTTGTTTGTTTTTAAATGATGCACAAGCTATTTAGGAATAGGAAAATTGGTGTAGAAGTAACTTTTATTTTTTCTACTTCTTGCTGATGTTTCCCTAAGCCTTGAGGGGTAATTCTTGAGCTCCTTGCGTGGTACTGTTGCTAAAGAACAGTTGGTAGCCTTTACTTGTGTTCCTGAGAGGAAGTACTGAAAAAGGAATGGGTTTATGCTTTATTATTCCTCTTGTTCAGCATTAGTATTTTTCAGCTGCAGTAGTGTTAGAGGTGGTGCTAAAATGTTGTCATAAAATCCTGATGTTACACATCTGGCAACTATTCTCTAAATGTATGTAATGCAGATTTTTATGCTTTATAAATTGGCATTTCAACCAGGTATTTCTTAATTTTAAACACTGTCATGCATCTACTTGTTATAGCTCTTTATGGGCAAAATTCTACATTTGCTTTAGAGAGTATTTTATCCTATGATGTTAATAATTGAAGGAAAGTTGGAATTACAATTAAAAAACAACCAAACACACCAAACTTGTATGTTCTAAAAATTCTTAAGTAATGTTTGTATTCTGATAGTTCAAGTAAAGGATGTCTTTTCCTTATGTTAATGTGTGTCCTTGCTTCTACTCTGATGAGGAAAGTGCAGTACAGTAAAGCTTTCCAAGCAGGAAGCTTTATTAGTTCTGGATCTTAAAGGCAAAGAACTTAGTTTTCTTTTATTCCTGCTTCTCTTGCACAGATTTGAGAGCTTGTCTTCAAATGTATTAAAACAGACAAAGTGCAGAAGTGTCTGGGGGAATGTGATAACCTTAGGAGTCATACAGAGCTCTAAAAATTACCTAATATATGAGATACTTTAGGTATCTGTTACTTTTGGTTTGTTTACTATATACTTGAATTATACATAGATATTTTGTGCTGGTTTTTTATATTACAGAATTCCCTTTGCTGTTAAAGATAACACTTAATGATGACAGAAGATTAAATGGCCTGCGCAGAATCTTTCACCTCTGGTAAGTGAAAAGCAAACACCTTCACTCTACTAGATCTCTTTGTTTTTCATTACTACAGAAAAATTATTTTACTTGGCCTCAGGCCTTCAATTGCTCTGTTGGGTTATTAAAAATACAGTGAAGAGCCAGTAATGAGTGGTATTCCTTATGTACTTTGGCTGTTTGTTCTTTACAAATAGAAGATTGATTACAATGGTTAAGAGACTTGGGATTTATTGACTTGTCTTCCTAGGAATTTTTCTATCTCATAATTGCTTTCAAGAGTATTTTCCTGCTTTTTTTCACCCCCATTAACCACTGGATCATCTTTTTCTATAATAATCAGTAGTAGCTGAGAATGCTAGCCAGTAAACTCAGTCCTAACAGCTGGCTTTTTCCAAATTATTAGGAGTATTTGAGGGTGCTTGCTGAAGTGAGGGAACCTAAAATATTGGTTAGTTAGAATTATGGACTTTATTATCTTGGGGGTAATTCAACTGCATTGGGGGGTGAGTTAAACATTGCATCAGAAATGTCCAGTAGTTAATATTTGATTTTTTCCCCTTTTGTATTTTAAACAAAGAATTCTTTAATTGTCAACTCCTCTCCTGTCTCTGCAAATAGCTTAAACTCTGGATTCCTGTGTTACTCACAGGTGAATGTAGTGGTTGTTACAGACATGTTTTATGAGCTAACCAGGGGCAAACTAAATCCTCTCACAAAAACACAGGCGCTTTTAATGCTGATATTACTTCCCCATGAAATACTAAACCTTGAGTATTAGAACACTGATGTACTTTCTTTCAGTTTAGCCATATTCATTCGAGGTTAAGCAGATAATCCTGTGAGCTTTGAGTTTTCTTTGTAGTCTCTCACTTCTCTGGTGGAAAATAAGCTGCAGTAGAGCCTTAGAAATTAACGTAATGCTTAAACTCTCAGATGCTGTGGTTTGATGATAAATACTTTGCAGTATAATCCTTGCTCCTAAATGACATTTGGGAGGAAGACAGAAGCAACTTCATATAGCTGATAATGAACTTTGAGGCTAATTATAAGTTGTAATATGCATGTATTTCTATATATGAATTAATAAAATATCGAAATAAGTTTTAGCACATTGAAGAGGTCTAGGAAAGTTGTGTTTGGGATGAGAAGTAATTATTTGGGGAAAATGATGTGATAAGCATCTCTTAAAAGCACTAACAGCTGACATCATTCCATCCTTCAGAAGGAATGATACAGATTCCAAATGAGGAAATTATTTTGCATTTTTGAGGTGTGTAAGTCTTAGGTACCTATTACTTGGTTTTTCATAATACTTTGTGTTTTCTTGAACAGAATTTGTCAAGAAGTTTTTAGGAGTTTCTCCAGTATACAAGTTATTACCATAAATTATGAGATGGTAGTGGAAAGAGGTACAAAGACATCAAATTCTTTGTTTCTCCCTGAGCCTGGCTCTGTAAGAAGAGACTTATGAAAACTAAGCTGTTTTATCTGGTATATGGTAGATTATCTTCAATAGTGAGATAAGAGGGAACAAGCTGACCATTCAGAAATTACTGTTGTTGATCTATGAAACAGATGGGAGAAGATTTTTGTTAAGCTGGTTGTGTAAAATGGAGTGTAGCAAAGGAATTTGAGTATGAAAATAAACTTGCAGTTCAAGTGACACTGAACCACATATTACATTATATTGACATTGATTTGTGCTTTTACAAGGGGGATTTATGCTCTATAGAGATGCTTATTAGATATCACACGAATGATTTTTGCAGTTGCAAAAATAGTAGCTTTTATAGTTACGTTGAGATAGGTGCTGTAAATACTAGATTTCAAAGCATGAATCAACTCATCCAGGTTTTTGATTTTTAAAGTCCTTTCTCCCATTATAATTAATATTCAGTTTTAGCAGTGTGATCTCAGTGTAAAATCAGCTTATCTTTCTTGACATGGATTAGGAATCTTGTTTTGATAAACCGTCTACAGACCTGAGCAATCATAGGGTTTATACATCCACTTTGAAATAAGGACAAGTAAAAGTACATGGACTTGAGTGAGTTTTGCAGTGAACAGATATATATAGAGCCTGACCATACAGGAAGCTCAGACTGTAGCTGTGGTTTCGTACATCCACATGAATTCAGTTGTTCCATTTCAAGCAATAATTTACTCATCTTCCTAGGTATATGTGCTAAGATATTTTTAAAATTTTTAAATTTCTTTTTTTAATTATCAGTGCTGTTGGTATCCTTTCAGATAAAGGATTGTACTTAAATAATCTGGAAAATTAAATGTCGTGATCAATGATATAAGAACCTTATTTAGGGACAAATTTGTTTTAAAAAATAAGACAAGCCTTTTTCCCTCATTCACCACATTTGCTGCTAACTCACAGAATTCTTTGTACCAAGTGAAAAACAAAGCAGTTTGTTTTAATGACATAAAGATTCTGTGAAGTGTTCACATGACAAGCACCTTTTCTTGTAAATTGGTGACAGTTTTTTTCATAACCCTTCTTTGTATTGGTTCAGTAAAAATACACAGTCATTATTGCAATATGCCGTTGTAATTTGTAGATGCTATGAGGTCATCTTGTCTACAGCAGACAGGAGAATCCTGTGCATTTTAAGTACACATTGGTATTTCTGTGATCACCGAGGAGTCAGGAACAGCATTAATCCTGAGCTTCCTGTACCACTGTCATCATCTCTGTAAATGCAGATGTCTGCTCACAGAACTCACAGGAGCTGTAAATCACAGCCACTTTTATTTTCATGTTGGCTGTAGGTTTACTTATACAATTTTCATCACGACTCATTCTTTGTGTAAGATAGCTTGCTTAGACAGTCTAAGCTACTATGATAAAAGGTAAAAATGAATTAGAAATACCAAAAAGTAGTCAATGATGTTGGTCTTTTCCTGGTCAGTGTGTGTCTCATGAGTGTGTCTTTGCTAAGGAGCATTCAGTGCTAGCAGAGGGTGTTGAAGATATGGATACAAGAGTGCAAAATCAGGATGCTCCTAGAAATGTATGAATTTAAGATGGAGACAATGAAAATAGGCTAATGGCACTATTGATATTGCACTAGTATGAAATGTGGTATTTTTCACTAATGCCCCAAAAAAGTTTAAAGACCACAACATCAGCTTCAACCAGATGGAGACTGCAAAAACTGTACTAGATTCTTTCACTAAAAGTGTAAGCTTTCTGTACTGTGACACCCAGCAATCTACCCAGTTAGTTTTTCTCTACAGTGAAGGGAAGCTGATTATACTGAAAGTGGAAGTATGGCTCTAATAGTTACGACTTATTTCTCAAAGCACATCTCAGTAACTGAACCCCACCCTGCCATGGGCAGTGTAGGCAGATTGCTTTTCAAACACACCACGGGATATTGGAAACAGTTATGCTCAAAAGGCAGGACTGGCAGTGGGAGCTCCCCTGTGTGCTCTGGGGTAGCCAAAAGGCAGCTGTGTTCTGACCATGTAATCACAAGGCTGTGACAGAGACTGAAATATTACTCAGGCCATTTGGGAACTGCTTCAATTTCCCTCTTCTCCACAGACTTGGGCTCTGCAGGCTTCCTGTTTGTTATTAGCACAGGTGCACGGTTCAAGGACAACAGAACTTGGGAAAGAGTAGGGATTGTATTCTTTTTAGCACATGGATAAATACACCTTAAAAAGAGAATGCAATCATGCAAATGTAGCATTTACTAGAGTTATATGGATAAGAATGACCTGTGTAAAACTACATATTACTTGTTGAAAGAATTTGGAAATATCAAACTGTCACAAATAGCATTGTGTGTTCTATAGGTCATTGTGAGATATTTTATCCTGAGAAGTAAATAAAATCTGCCAAATGTTTTAATTAAATATTCAAAAATTTTCAATTAAAATTAGCTAGATTTTAAAAATATTTATTTTCTGCATGTAGTGCATCTAAAAATAAAGTCCATTTTCATTCTTTCAAATTGAAATATGTTCTAGGACCAGCACAAAAACTGGCACCAGGATACAGCCTCATGGAGTTAAGATATGAGCTGATTAAGTTCTTTTTAGATGGGAGACAGGGTTAATTTTGAATTTGGGGAGTGCTGGAAGAAACTCAATTCCTCTTTTATTTTTTCTCCTTAAATGTTGTACATTTTAAGCATTAAAAAAATATATATATATTTGTCATTCTAATGAAAATCTGTGATTACAGCTGTTTTTTATCTTTTATTTCAAATAAATGAATTTTCAGTTGCAAGGGTCATATGTTAAGATGTTTCTGGGTTTTTTTTTGTACTACAGTCAGCACAACAAATACTATGGTTTGACATACATCGGTAAGTAAAGGCTACGCCCAGTGCAAGCTGGGGGGATCAGCTTTAGTCAAAGGTTTCCTGTGAACAAAATAAGCTCAAAGCACCCAGGGGAAGAAAGTGTAGGCTAATGTGGAAGCCATGATAAGTACTGGCAAATTGTGATGTGTGCAGCAGCAACTGCAGGTTATTCAGAGCTGCTTAGAGGACACTGAAAGAAGCCTGCTGTACAGGTGCTAGTTGTGGATTTAAGAAATAGTCTGTACAGTATCAAACTACATAAAAAGCTTAAAAACCACAATGAGAATATATTTAAAAATTTTTTTCTATATTGTAAAAATTTTTAATTTAGGTCCAAACCACCATTAAAAAAGGTATGAAACGTGCAATTTTGCAAGTGGAAACAAGGGGCACAAGAAGGATTCCATAGGGGTTAATTAGAGTTGCTTTGTGATTTGTTTCCAGTACCTTCATATACCCAGTAATCACACAGACCTTAGAGCAGTTCTCTTCAGGCAAGTAGGACATGAGCTAAAAGTATCACCACTGATTTCGGTAGGGAAGATTGGCTGCAACAAGGAGTAAAAAGCTATTTTAAGAGACAAATGTACAGTACAATCTATTTATGTAAATACTTGGAAAACTCAGGAACAAAATTGTTTCCTAAGTACAGAGCTGTGAAATCAGTGCGCCATATGGAGCTATAATATATGGCAGAATATTTTAAAATCCTAAACCTACTTGAAAGAAAACTGTTGTAAAAGTCTACATCTAGAATAAAATGACTACTCACTTGTGTTTTAACTGAAAAGCTGCAAAGATATTTCCAAATGTACTAAAATTAATATAACTTGATATTGTTTAATGGCAGTAACCCTTTTCACTTACTTCTCACAAAGCATAGAGTGTGGCGATGATAATTAAAGGCAAGTGAAACAGATGGCTGGAACATAATTCATGAGTCTTAACTGGCACTTAACACTAACTCTACTTTCAATCTGACAAATACAATAAGACACCTATGTTGACATACACATGGTGCACGTAACTACTTTTATTTATGCAAGTGAGGTATTAAAATTGTCTTGAAAAGCAGACATCTAAAGAAGAGAAAATGGTATGAAGAAGAGAATAGTAGTCATTGTTTTCAGTGTTCAGTGATTAGTAGTTGTAGGGTTTTTTCTTCCAATATCCTATCTTATAATTTCCATGCACAAGTCTCCATCTTACTCCTCCACTAGATAGGTAGCTTGGGAAGATGGGAGGAAATCCATCATTTTTTCAGTAAGAATTACGAAGACTGGTTTTGTTTTTTGAAATGAATAAGCTAAAAGTGTGTGCATCTCACACACTGCATATGGTACACTTTTAATATATACACTGTCGTTGTACACGAGCATTTTGTATATACACTGATACCACCTGCAGCAGGAAGTTAAAAGTCAATAGATAATGAACCTTGTGCTGTATCTTCCCTTCCTCTAACATAAATTTCACATGGAATCTCCTCCATCACCCTGTCTTCTATGACCTGCTCGGGGCAGTCGTGAGCTTGCTTGAAAGTGTAAGTGCTTTTCTTGAATGTGCTGTTGAATGTTTTCATGGGCTGGGGCTGCGCAAAGTCATTGCGGAAGGGCAGTTCCATGGAGCTCAGGTTGGTCCTGCTCTGTTTGATATTGGAGGCCTGGGAGCCACAGTGGTGGTCATGAATGCATCTGGAGGCTGTTGAAGGGCGGCGCAGTTTCTGATAGTTTTCAAGTTCCTCTGATAAATCTGCCAAATCTGCAGAAATTTCTTTGTCCCTTAGTGAGAAGAGTTCATAATGTGGAGGATCAAATACTTCCTGGAAACCAGTTTTATTGAAGGCAGTCTTGCAAGCCATAACCTTTTTGCGAGGTTGCTTTACTTGCACTAGAATTGAAATGATGAGAAGAACTAAAACTATCCCTGTTGTGATGCCAATGATTGTCCCATGGGTTTTGGTGATTTGTTCAAACAATCCAGTTCTTTTCTTTTCTGCAAAGAAAAAATGATTATGACAAGACATTTTTTAATTTCTACATTTTTGATAATGTATTTAAACAAAGCAAAGCCGTATTGTAATTTGCATGCAAGTGATAAAATTACTTAATGGGACTGGAGACTAGACCTGTATGTCAATGGGATTTGTCTAATTCCCTGTCATTAGTGGCTACCATATGATAATTCAGTGGCAGGTGCAACTCTGTGAACCAGTGCATGCTGACTCAGTTGGCGTGTACCTTCCAGCCTGAACCTTTACTGATGCTCTGTATTCCCAAATCTGTGGGTTAAATAGGCTTAAATTAACCTTAAATAGGTTAAATCCAGCTACAGATGATGTTTCTCTTACCATGGTTTGCTCCTGCTGGTAACATTCCCAGTGATGTCAGTACAACAAAACCTAGATTTAAAATTGTCTCTTTCTTCTTTAAAAGTGAATGATCAGATATATGCAAGACTTTACTGTTTGTTTTCATCTCTTGGAAATGTAATGGCTGTTGTGTAAGTCTGTAATACCTAACAACTCATCACAGGGAGCTTTAGCAAAGCTATATTCCTGTTCTAAGAGTCCAATGATCAAGTTAAAAAAAAGGCAGGGGGACACACCAACCAACCCAAATCATATGGCAATTTTGGCTAGTACTTCATGTGAAAACACACAAGATGGCAGCATCAGAACAAGATAGTTTTCCATATTTAAAACTCTTATTTGAAGACTAAAGTTTCCCAGTTGGATTTCTGTTCCATAAATGTTCTTATCCTAGGGGACTGAAAGATTTCTACACTGCAACATTGGTTAGTGGAATAAAAACATTTAAGACAATGTAGAAGAAAATGTAATAGCCTAAATCTTGCACCATATTTTCAGATATCTGGCTCCTGGCATATGAATTTGTGTGTTATGTACCTAAGTACCATGCACAGTGCATGGGGAGAGCTATACATCATCATGTGTTATTTGAAACTATCCTTATATTAAGCAGAGACTCCCAAGGAGCTGCCTAATAAGAAACTACATTTCTGCTTCAGAGCTTGGACTATTTACTTTGAGCTACTTTTTACCTTGGAAGTGAAGGAGGTTATCTCCCCTTGTCCTGCCTAGCTTAGATCTCAGTGGTACCATCCATGGTGGGAGGTATGAATTTCAGTGCTATGGCAGTTCTCTTGTCTGCATCTAGGCTTCTTAATTCTTGACAGAATTTTAATCAAAAAGTTGTTTTGCAAAAGGCAGTGTCTTCTCCAATCTCTTAAAATAAATTGCACACAACTGACTTCTCTATCAATTTTGGTGTTACAGGGCTTAGGCATAAGTAGGTCACAATATGCTCAGATTTATGTAGCTATTGATATGGGCTGAACGAGAACTCTGGGTGCCTGCAGGAACTGAGCACAATTGTGAGCAGCTCTCTTTTTAAGGCTAAGTATTGCTTATTTGGTTGCATCAGTCTCCCTTAGCTGGCAATGTGGATCTAGTCTTCAGCTGCCTCTTAATTTCTGCTGTGCAAGTATTACAGCAGAATTTAGATTGCATTCAACATAAAATGTGATAGCTTGTTCAGCACCAGATACAGAAATTTACAAATATTGGGAAAGACACATTTTATGGAATTAATTTTTTTAATACTGCAGTATGTGAGTGAAGTGTGGATTCTAGGGGAAAGTTTAGAAAGCAGCTGGTAAAGATGGGAAAGAGATTTGGAAATTGAACATAAGAGGGAATGTTGAATATTATCAAAGGCAAGGATTATTTAGAGGAAACTTAGTTTTACATTGCGAACTTGGGAGTTATGGATCAGTTTTGTTAACTGGAAAACTTCCACAATATGCCTTACATTAGAACATCTACTAGTGGTGTGAATTCCTTTGTTTACCCAAAATGCAAGTAAAAAAGTAGGCGTTTTTAAATGTTTATTTACTTAAAAAATTCAAGCAGGATTTGTGCATTGAAAGGACATTTTCTTTCAAGACCTTCTGTAGAGAAGGTTTTGACCCTTTCTGCAGGGTTGGTTTCCCTTTGAAATGGAATACATATTTAAATCTTCTGGAGTTTTGTGTTCAGACCTATTGATGCTATTCTACTTGTCAAAAAACCCTAACTAAACAAGCTCAAGTGTTTTTTTTTCTATTGTTTTCTTTAGAAAAAAAAACTTGACCTTAGACTGGTTTTGTTCTAACTCTGACAACTGAGCTGTTCTTGAAGCACAGGAGACTGTGCTTTAACAAAGTAACAATTTATTTAAATTATGACAATTTTTCCTACAAAAAGTCTTTACTGTAGTCGTGATGGTTGAAATAATATTCCCCAACCCATGTTCTAGAAGCAGCAATTTACAAGTGTCTGTTTTCAATAAGTGTTTATTTCATGCTTCCTAACAATTCCTCCTTCCTCTCATCCTTTCTCACACCATATACAGCAGTTGAATTTATCCTGAAATAGTCTGTGATTTACAACTGTAAACAAATGTTTTATAACTGTCTTTGATTGTTGCTTGTATTTCAGCCCTGTGAGAAGCCTTTTGTGCTTGAAAATTTTTCTGTTTTTTCAGCTCTTTATCTCTAAAAGGCATTACCTGCCCCTACAATCCTTGCTTCAGTTAAAGTTCAGAAATTGATAGGATGCAGCCTCAAAAATACTAAATTGTATTTTTTATCAAGTTGATATCCTTTTAAAATAGAGAGTATATGCTGAAGAAGAAGAAATTTAGTTAAAAGCAGTATGATCAATATTCAGGATGCTTACATGTGTCCTGAGTTTAAATAAAAAATTTGGAACACCTTCCTGAGATTAGCAGAATAGCTGTCTTCAGCATACTTCCAGGAAAAAGACATTTCATGACTTTCTTGAAAGGCAAACTGACCAGCCTAGCTCATAAGGGCTGTGGTTTTCACTATATTCACCTCTGCAGTGATTCTCATCCCAAGGGTATGCACAGTTCTGAATGCCATTGCAGACTAAAGAATTATTGATGCACATGTTGCTATGGCAGAAGTAAGTGTTGCCTGAGCAGGGAGCTGCAGGAGAGAAGAGAAAGAAAACAGTCAGAATTTTCAGTAATTGATGCCTTGCAATAAAACTGTAAGTTCCTGTATTTGGGGTTTTTAACGTGCATTCTTCCTCTTTCAAACACAATAGCTTTTCCTGCCCATCACTAATTATCTGATGCTTTTCTCTCTTCACATGATTGCTTTCAGCGTATTATCAATGCTACAAAACCAATTCTTGCTCCAAAGGGGTAGGTAGCAAACAGAGACAGTCACAAAACACAGATAATGGAAGAATGCTTTAGTATCTGTCTTTAAAAACTTAATATTTAAAAATCACATGCTGACTATCAATTATATATTTATTCTGTGGCGCATCTGCTGTGTCGATGTTGTGTTCAGTCCCTGAACATCTGCATTTTAGAGCCCATTAATATCTTAAGGCAAATCAGCTTTCAGCTTTCAGTAATTGCAAGAGACTTCAATAACTAGAGGCATCTAAGTCATTCCTGCTTGTGAATCAAAAGCTCCTGGATCCTCCTATTGGAGCTAATGCAGGGATTGAGAGAGTACAGTTTAGCTTTTTATGTGTCTATCTATATATAGGCAGAAATTTGAAGAAAGAAATTAACTAGAAAGCTGCCCTATGTTTTTGTGAGTATTTGTTACAGCTCCTTGACATTAAAAAAAAGATATTAAAAAGTAGTAATAATTCTTTTCAGGATGTTGTATAATATACATAAAGTATTTTTTATGAATTCAGGGCACTGGACAAGAAATTAGTTTTCCCTTTGTTTCAGTAATGTGGTATTTTTATAATGGAAATGTCTGTTATTGGTGGAGTTGGTTATATATTAAATAGCAAAGATGTATGATAGACATTCTACTATTTGGTTTCACAGAAAGAATGTGTTCTTGAGCAGTCTGGATTCTCTGAAATATAACAGGAAACCCAGAGGGTAGAGCAGAGGGAATGACTGCCCCTGAACACTGCATTTCTCACTTAGTCCTGTTAGATGACAAAGGAGGAGTTATGCCTAAGAAAAAAGAACATTCAAACCTTTAATTCTGATTTTGCATTCCTAAATTAAATATGTATTGTCTTCCCATTGCTTACTCCACTGAAGTTTGGTAACCCAGACTCACTGGTTTTAAGCTTTTTGTATTTGCTGGTACTGCTTAACCCTGGCAATCTGGAAAGAAGTTCCATACAAGAACTTGCTTTAATTGTAGTGCAAGTATGAATACAGAACATACTTACAGTGTTATTTTTGGAACAGTTTATCTTTGTAATTTCAGCGCTTAAAAATGTCACGGTAGCTATCACATCACTTCCTTGCTCAAGTGAGTTGAGAATTTAATTGTTTGGAAAGCAGATCTAGTCTGAAGAACACTGCTTTAAAATAGGATCAGTTCTTTGAAGGTTGAGATCAGGCCCACTCTGCCAGTTATGGCATAATGTAAGAATATTCCCTTTCTTATTTCCCTGAACAGGTGAATATTTTTTTACAGTTCTGTATGTTTGGATGATGCATTCTGCTGTTGCTTCTCCATCTGTCAGCACAGTCTCTATTTTACATGGTTGGGTAGTCTCTTTAACTTTTTGTGGGTGTGGCTTTTGTTCACAGTTCATGAAGATGGGAGAAATAGACTTATTCCCCTTTTGTCTGTTATTTGGGGAGTTTGAAGTCTCAAAGTCACAATGACTTATCAGTTCCAACCTAGGACTTCACGGACATAGCTGGACTCATAACAGCTGCCCAAAAGTGGTGCAATGCTCACAGTGCTCTTTGTAGCCAGCATTACTCATGTATTGAATCAAGCCAGGAATCAAATACATTGATTTTTCCCATTGCTGTTAGCTGAATTACCTAGTCAAATCTGCAAGCAGCGCTAGGTGTGTGTTGGGTGACTGTCATGCACTATTAGTTCATTTATGGAAATCTTTCCAGAAATATTGATCGTTTTCATGGTTGGCTTCATATAATTACAAATCATTAGCAAGGCAGAAGAGAAAGGTAGCTTAACAATCTGAAAATAAGATAAGCTCAGATTCACTTTTTTCAGTTACAAAAATTGCTTATGACTAGATTGTATAAAAATACTTGAAACACTTTTCAGCCACATACTTTTCAATGACCCAATCCAAGCAAGGCAGTATCACAAGTAAATAACAATAACCACATACCTTTGCAAATGTTCTTCTGCCAATGACTTTGGAGTTGTTTTAAACTCATACATTTGGAAAGTTATCTACCTTTAGGAGTACTTAATGTTTCAACCTCTTGCATTTAAAAAAAAACCCACAAAACCCCCGAAAACCCAAACTCAACAACAACAAAAAACCCACTCCAATATTTATAATATAAATAATTTCCCTGGCAAAGTTCATAGCATTTTCTAAACTGAAAGCTGGAGTAACTTGCACTATCACCAACATTAATAATTGTATTGAAATAAAGGCTACTGGAAAAGCAGTTATCATTTTTTTCAAGTTGTAATTAAAACTGACATTTATTTAAATTCTCAATATCTAAAGCTTATTAAATGGCTCTTGTAGGTTAAGCAATAGACTAGCTTGAAACATGCAATTGTTCCTTACTACCCTGTACTCAAAGTAAGCCAGAAGCTATTTCTCTTATATATATCTGTTACTTTAGAAAGATTGTTTTACAGAAGGTAGCTTTTTTTCCTATATTAAAATTTACTGTTTTACAGAACAGAACTTAAAATCTTCCTGTTAGCTGTAACTTGAACTTTCTTGCATGGTAATGACCAGGATCTTTTTCAGGACTGGTTACAGACATGTTCTGTCAGAAAAGTTATTTTTTTGTCAGCAAATCTGTACTATTTATTCTTCAAACAAAACTTTTTGAAAACCTTTAGCACAAGCATAGGTCTGATTTCTTGAAATGGGAACATTTGACAGCTCTCCCCATGTATCTCAGATCTGCTCTATAGTTCTGAACTTAGTCTGCTCTAGTGCCGTTTATTTCCAGGTTCTGCAATGTGGACACTATTGTCCTCTGTAAATATGTGAGGCAACAAAATTCCATTCAGAGAGAACACGCTTAGACCAAAAAAATCTCACCAAAAACCTGCTTTCAAGAATCATCTTAATTTACAATGAGAATAAAGACTAACCGAGGCTATGGAATCCAAGCAAAAATCCAGATGGCATTTACAACTCTGCTTTAATTACAGCCTTCTTGAATAAACTTAACTGCTTATCCATGGTGGTGCAACACCACAGGGCTTTGCTAAGGGAGCACGTGTGGGGTCCTTTAGAGCCAAATGCAGCTGAGGGAAAGGGAGCAGCTTGGCTGGAGGGGGGGCAGTTCCAGAGCCACAGCTGAGGATAGAGCTGTGGATAGCAAGGAGAGCTAGACTTTTCAAGATCAGGCTTGTTTTCTACTCTTCTGAACAGCCAGAGTGGGCTTAAGAAGAGCCTGTTGTGGTGTCTGGCAGGGAACTGGGAGCTAGTGGGAGAGCACACTTCAGTCCCACTGCTGTCTTTTTGAAGTATATCTGTGCTCATTTGTAGAGGATGTCTCTTTGTGAGAAGGATGTAGCCTAGGGCAGTACTGCTGAATTCAAACAGAAAATAAACCTTTTAAGAACGGAGGAAAGCTTTTCTTCAGGAACCATGTTAGAACTGTAATAAAGCAATTATCTAATTTACCTGCTACTATGTGAAGGAAACAGAAATAACCTTTTTCATGTATTTCTGCTGCTAAATATACAGCTGCTGCTTTCCCCAACATACTTGAAATACCCTGCTACCAGGAGAATTGGCAATTTCAGATCTACTTACGATCCACAAAGGAGGTGAAGAGCATTCTGAACCTGCTCAGTCGGCTGCCTTCATCTGCCCACATGCGCACCACCCCTGTCCCTGTCTGCAGTGTGACATCGTTGGCCACTGTGCTGCAGAACTTGGCCTTCAGGTTTTCAATGGAACTGCTCCCGTCATACACAGCAACAAAGTTCCTTTTGCATTCATTGGAGTGCTCCATCTGATAGTCCAGAAATCGCATATAGATCTGTTAGAAAAGAGGAATCAATGTCTTTAGGAGAAGAGATACAGAGAGGAGAATTTTCTTTCTTAGCAAATCTTGAATAAGATGTTTTGTTCCCTTACACATATATGTAATTCCCAATTCACAGCTCTTTATTTCTTCTCCCTTTGGAAAAGACGTCCATGTGGAGTATTACCTGAAATTTGTCTTGGGTACCTGTTTCACTTCTCCCTGTTCTGCAAAACATTTTTTATTTAAAAATTTACTTTATTTCTTCTCCCTTTGGAAAAACAGTACCAAGCAAGATCCTTGGTGAAGAAACCCCCAAGAAGTTTTGCTAAATGTGAAGTCTGTTTCTCTAGAAGAGATACAAGGAATGTATAAATGTATGAAATCATTTAAAAAATATTTTCCCTGTTCTCTTTCCTTTCTTTTTAATTCATAAAAACAATGTTCAAATATAAGGGGAGAAGTCTAGTCAGTAAAGCTCTGAAGTAAAATAAGGAAATGAAAATTTATTGCTTCAGAATGAAAGCTAATTACTGAACCATAGCTGTGTTATGGAAGACACAAACCATGAAGTCAGGAGTAATTTGAATAAAAATGGAAATGAGAGAAAAGTAAGCTGGCAGTGTAGGAAGAATTAATGAATTTAAGCTAATCTTAATACTTCTAAAAGCAGAAATCTAATCCAAGAGAAGGCAGCATATGTGTTAGAACATGTGCAGCAAAAAAATTAAAAGATTGAGATGGTATTTAAAGAGTAAGTAAATAATTTATTTTGCTGGAGCAGGAAACTCGTGCACGATTGTAATTCAGTTAAAATTACATGAACACATCAAGAGGCTTTTTAATCTCTTCAATGGCTGTATTGGAATTCTCAAAATTCTTCTGAAAGTTTTGAGCTATGAAACCAAGACACCTAAACATGCTTCAAAGGCCATTTTAGACTTAAAAAAATTCCTAGATAGCCATTGTGTTGACAGAGAAGAAATGTGTCCAGGTGAAGGCTGAGGTGCTCCTTCCCTATCCATGAGATCTCCCACGTGTTCCTCAGCTCAGCCTCTCCCGCCTGGGGCTGTTTGAGCACAGCTCCCGAGCGCCTCTCCGGCCCACAGCAGGGCTGCTGCAGAGCTCCTGCACAGCAGGGCTTTCTGTGTGTGCCCAAGGACTCTGGGACTCCTGCTCAGGTGGGGAGCAGGGGGTCAGGACAGATGAATCCCACACTTGTGCTCTGTTACCCAGTTTGCTGCCCCTTTGCCACAGCTCGCTTTTAGCCTCACTGAGCGCCAAAGCCTTTAAAATCTGAATTAGAAAGAATTTGCTAAAACAAAACCAACAACCTGTGAGAGACAACAAAAGATATGCTCCCACCCCACCCCCTTCCTACACCTTTCAGGCTTTATTGAAAACATGGTAAAAGAGCACAGGGAAAGGCAGGTGACACTTGTACCCCTTGGCTTCTCCTTCCCAGTGCTTCCTGAGGCAGGCTGGCCAGCACTGCCTTCCCTTGCACATCCTGTCTGAAGGTGCAGCCTGTGCCATATTAGCTCATGCTTCACCTCACTGTTTTGTCCTTTTCAGCTTATATATTTTTTCTTTTTTTCTATTTTCTTTTTTTTCCCCCTACCCTGCTGTTTTTGTTGGATTTACTGCTGGAAATTCTCAGCTACATTTGAGAACCTGTCTTCCATTGATGATTTGTCTCAAAAACATGGGTGTGAACTGCAATTGCTAGTATTTGGGCTGAGAGATGGTGTTTTCTTTTAATGATTCACTTTATCTATCTGCTACAAAATTACAATGGAAACTAAAAATAATTTAGCACACTTTTAGTAGAGCTATTATTTGTACGATAACAAAGGAATAATCCCATTAAAAGTGCTCACCTCTTCACAAGCTCCTTTGGATTAATGTGTTAGGCAAGTATAAAAGGTCCTTACTCTTACATTATATTTATTATTCTGGTAATTTTATGGAATATGGAGGTAATTTATTAAGTATCCGCTATACACATTTTAAAAGTACTTTCATTGCTGCACTTGTGTCAGTTTTAAAAGTTTATTTTTATTACAAAATTAAATTGAGGAAATTAAAAATATCTATGCTTTTTCTTCTCTAGAGACTAGACATTATCAGATCTAATGGATTTTATCATCATAATTCTGCCTGAATTGAAGCTTGAGAAACCACTGTCAGAATACTAAGAATTATTTTTCTATAATGTTTTAA
Source organism: Vireo altiloquus (assembly GCA_013396875.1). Taxonomy (NCBI): domain Eukaryota; kingdom Metazoa; phylum Chordata; class Aves; order Passeriformes; family Vireonidae; genus Vireo; species Vireo altiloquus. Next base: position 1,167,837 of record VZRF01010901.1, read on the forward strand.
ATCAATAATTTAGGGTGATGATCTAATTTCAGGACTCACCCAACTATAACTCTGCCTTCTGGCAACATTCAATAATTTATTAAAATACTTAAGCACAAGACCTGATGCACTCAAGTGGCAATGCAGAGAGAAAATGGGTTTGTTATTGTTTCTGGAAGAACTGCGTCTATTACTTAGACTAGTATAGGGCTCTTGGGAGTTGACTCACTTCCTCAAAGGCTCAAATATATTAATGGACTTTTAATATTTTCCTTGTCTTGTCCTCTTATTATGATCTTTTTGGATGCTGTTTTAGAATGCACTTGCAAGATGGTTAACAGGGCTGGTTACCTAACTATTAGGAGTGTGTAAGAAGGCAGAGGGAAGGTTTGTCATCTTGGCAGCTACTTAAAAATACTTTTTAATTTTTATGCATGTGCACGCAAAAGCAAAATTAAAGATGTGTATCCTATGTGGAGAAAAGTACATGCTCTTCTATGCAATTTATATTTAACAAATATGATTCTGAAATTAATGTGATTCAGCTGTTGTATTTTCAGGTTGTGAATAGGATTTTATCCTTTTTTCTGCCTAACAAGGTAAAGCCTTTCCATTTAGCTCAGACTGCTGATGAAAGTGGGTTTTAAGGGGCTGGTTGTGATTTAGATGGGAGAAGCAGGCACATGTTCTGCTGACTTTGAACAGAACCAAATTTACTACCAGAACCACTGGAGGCAAAATGTTCAGCTTTGGCAGTGAGATTTACTGGAAATTACTGAATATGTCAGCCAGAATTTTTTCCTACAGTCTTCCAATAAAACCAGAGTCCAAGTCAGCCCCTGAATATGGTTGCTTAAACAGCTCTCACAGTTACTTGGTATTTGAAGGTTCAGCTAATAGGAAGCCAGCACTATGGACTTGTATAAGTTTAATTTCAGAAATAATTCTCTCTCTGGATTTCCTAAGCCACTGCTACATGACTCATTTCAGTGGAAGTACAACATTATGCAAATCACAGTTAGTGACCATTACCTGTTGCTAATGTCATGGAAGCCCATTATATACTGAATTATATGAACAAAACCCACCTTAGCATTTGGAGTAGCTTTAATTGTCCATATACAGTCAACTGCTTGTCCTGGTTTTGTTTTTCCTTCTTGTTCTACTTGACTGGAACGTACTATTCCATCAGCTCCTGAGAGCTCAAATTGGCAGTCTAGGGAGAAGATATACCTTGCTGTCAAATGCAGTATGACATTAATTTAAAATTTCATGTATAAAGAAGTTTTTACTGTAATATTGTACCTGGGATGGGATTTAAAATACCTCCTAGGTAAGTGAAGTCAGGATCTGTAATAGAAAAAAGTCATGAATCACAAGGGCTATCAGTGCTTGAGAATCACTTCAAGGTTTAGTATTATCTGCAGATTATGTCCATTTTTTATTATGTCCCAATAAAAATTGCCAGAAAGTTTACTGAGTCAATTGGAATGTATAGAGACAAAGCTTTTCTAGATGAGAACATTATTCCACAAAGATTGACCTTATCTGAAAAGGTAATTCTATCCTGACAGCTGAGATTTCTAGCATAACACCAAAAATTACTATTCAGTATTTTGTTCCTACATTATATTCTGAATTTAACTATGTCAGTTTTCACCGAAATCGCCAGAGCTCCACAAGAGTATGGGGGACCTTTCTCTGTGCAAAAAGCTTATTTAGATGTTTTTTATCAGACTGCTATCTGTGTAGTACCGAACAATTTGAACTGAGCTTAGCAGAATACATCAACACTTTGAAATTGCTAACTGTTCTTAAAAAAGTATGTGAAGAAGAGTTCAATCCTAAAGGTACTTTTTCCTGGGGTGTCTGTCTCTCTTGTATTAGGCCACGTAGAACAGTTCCAGACATGGTTTAGGAAATGTTTTTCATGCAAAAGTGCACAATTTTTTGGTACAAAGTTTTTTTCCAAATGAAGGTCCAGAGTTTGGATCTTTCTGTGATCCTATAAATGGTTTTTGTCTGTACAGGAAGTTTAGCACTGCCCCCAGAATGCCTCAGCTCTGAGCTTAAAACTCAGCACAGTTCAGAAAATGCCTTCTTTGCCCTCCTCTTTTTATTTACCTGTAGTGAAATCTATGATCACTATATGCAAAATCATCCTGCAAGGTTTTCAACCTTCTTTGTAAACTGATTTTTTTTATGAAACAGGAGTATGTGCATATTCCCTTTCATTTTCACAACTGTGAAGTATTTTACCACACTTCATATAAATTCAGAGGAAGGAAAAGAAAAATATCAGTCCTTCAGTTGTTGCAATCTATTGTGAAAATAATGTACAGTCTAAACGTATATTTAAAGTTCCAGCCTGCAACTATGATAATTTAGTTTTGAAAGTGAAGTTGATGAAATGGCTTTGGAAATGGACTTAGCAAAATACATAAGTATTGTCCCTGTGAAAACATTTTATCATGTTATTCTCAAGAGTCTGGTCATCATGTTAATCTGAAGTTTCCGAGTCTAAATCCCTAAGCAGTAATACATAATCATGAATTGTGTTTTCATGTGCTCTAGGGGCAAAGATAATATTAAGAGGTTATGTTTGTGTATACATTTATCAAAGTGGTAGAGCTGAGACTTGTATATTGCCTTTTGTCCCAAAGGACAATAAAATGCTGATAACTACACGTGTAGTATCTATGAAGTACAGTAGTCAAGCATTGCACAAGGACATGAGGTCAAATTTTCATGTAAGAAGGATGCCCTGCCAGGTTTAAGTAGCTCCACAGAGCAGATGTAATTTTCGTTTGTCCAAAGGCACTGTCAGCACATTGTCCTCTCCTTTGTACCTGTGAACTACACAGCACTTGGAGCAAAGAGCAGCTCTGCTGCCAGAGCCCAAGGGTTGAGGGAATCCAGACATACCTAGAGCTCGAGCTCAGACTGTGCAGATATTTGCTCTGGGTATTCAGAATGGAGATTTAAATGTTTTGCATTTGGCTGGAATGCTATAGTAAAGCTGCTTCAGGTGTTTTTGTCCAGTGTGTTGTACTCCTAGTAGAGATGCTAGTGAAAAGGCAGCTCTTTGTCTGCATAAATGCTCTTTCCTTTCTAATGCTCTTTCCTTTCCGACTGGTGAAACTGCTAGAGGGGTGCTGCTGAAGACTTGAGCATGAACAAGCTCAGCTGTCTTCTTCACTAGCAAACTACAGACCTGTAATTTCCTTCAGTCAAGATTCCCCAAGTGTTTTTAGCCAAGTGCCCTGTAGGATCAGCAGAGCTGAGACTGTGGCTATCACATTGTCACTGTGCTTCCATAAGTGCTTATGCTGAAATGCAGCTCTAGGCTGAGAGAACAAACACACCCCCAGAGTTCAATGGGAGCAGATGGTCATTAACTCACAATTTTAGACATCTTTACCTGGTATAAATGAGTATTTTGCTTGAAATCCCTTTCCTTCCAGCTCCTCATCAGAAATAAACTTGATCCACATAAATCTCCCTGTTGATCTAATTAGTGCAGGACTTTTCAGACCACAGTAACGATTAATTAGAGGGGAGAACCCAAAAGGTCCATCTCGAACCTCCAGATGATCAAACCGACATTCAAATGAGGGTTCTATGTAATAGGGTTCATCAAAGGTCAACTCAATTCTTTGTCGTGGAGCAGCTAGACATAAAAAAATTGAGCAAAAGATTAAATTAAGATCTAGATAAAAACCACAAAGACATGAAGTAATGAAGAGACAGGCCTCCAAAACAGCATGATGAAAAAGAAATGAAAATTTCTCAAAACACTTCTGCTGTCTGCTACAAAAATTTAAAAAATTATTTTCTAAAAGATACTTTTGCATAGAATCATACAGAATTTTTTACTTGCTGATCTCAATTGTTGAAAATTCAGAAATCACACTGATTTAATGCAGCACATATAACAGATATGAACATATATGCAAAGATATTCGAACAAGGTTTAATATTAATTAAAGCAAGTGTTCTGTGAAAGCAAAATACATAAAAAAGGACAAAACACTGAGCTATGCAGGAAAGAATGGAAAAGAGAAAAGTATGAAGAACCACTCACTATTTCTTAAACATAAAGGCCAAATTTGTAGATCCTTTCACAGAAGACATCTTTTATGAGACTATTCAGAGAAGTGTAAGTGCTTCATATATGTGAATAATATGCAGGTGACTACAGATGTTGGTGAGTCTAAGCCAGTGGTACCTAATATTAGGATCCGGATCAGAGCCCTAAATCCTGACTCTCACATCCGTGGTTTGGATCCCAAGACTCTCTCCTGCTTGAATGGCTTTAGTGTTCCTTGTTCTTGGCATCAGCTACACTACGTGAACTTGCCGATCCCCGCTGGGATGTGGAGTGGCAGCACTGAGGCATCACACGCTGCCTGCTTCTCCTGAGCGCGGACAGGATTCACTCACAGCTCTGCCCTCCCGCCAGGCCTGCCTCACTCCCACACCTACACGCATTTGTAGCTGCTGGGAATGGTGGCAGTGCTCTGCACGAAGGAGCACACCTTGGCTAGAAATTCTGGAGGGCCTTGGCCCCACTCAGGCACCCGCAATGTTCCTGAGGAAGGGCTGAGGAGAGCTGCCCCTGTTCCCCAGCCCTGCAGCAGGACAGGCTGGCTGCTCTCCGGAGCACTCCCAGGCAGGCAAGGTGCAAAAGCAAGATGTGCATGTGAACAAGCAAAAGGGTCTGTGAACCACTACTGCACTGTACAAATAAAAACTCACCAAACCTCATTACTTGAAATATTTCAATTAATTGATATGAATCTGATGATTAGGCTAACTAATATTTTTAACTGACTTCAGTGGGTTTTGGGTGCATTCTAATAAGAGGAAAAATAATTGGAGTGTCTCAAGTCTTGCAGCCTTTATTTAAGATATTCTCATTGGAATATGGTTTTATTCTAGTTAATGACATTTTTTTGTCCTCATCACATTATTTTAATAGTGACCTCAGCAGTCCTAACAAATCTCTGTATTTTCAGTACAGTGCTATGGCAGCCAGATATATCTCTTTTTTTAATGAAGGACAGCATAAAGGTTTTCTGCTGGTGAGATAGAACAATACAGCCTAGTATGAAATAGTCTTCATCTTTTGCAATCTATTATCAGTGATAATATCAGTGATATAAGCTACAATTTTTATTTTAATAATTCTGTACCTTCATAGATTACAGTAGATATGCTGCTACTTTTCCTGGCTGTGAGGATATGTCTTATTCTACTTATTCTATAGCTAATTTCTTAATGTTTGCATTTTTTATTTATTTTTTCTTATTACTTGAGAGAGCAAATTTGGCTTCTTGTTCAAGTAAATGACTGCAGAATTCATGATATTACCAGTACAGCCATGCAATACTTTACAGCAAGCATAGATGACAGTTTTAACAGTTCAAGATTTTCCACTTAACAGTGAGATTACAGCAAAACAAAACAGAAATACAACATGTACCTTCTAAGATATAGATGCACTCTTGATTGGGTGGGTACATGTTTGGGTAGTTTGGTGAAGCAAAGTGCCCTCCATTACTGGTCCGGACCCAGTTGTCACACTGGGTGGGAGGAATGCGATTCACTCCAATATTTTGCCCACCTTAAGCAAAAAAAAAAAAAAAGTGATCAAATAAGTTTTTTCTGCAAGATTTGATAAAGTAGAACTCTGGCATGACACATAGCCTATAAAGAAGTAAGTAATTTATTTTGCTTTTTACTTTTGTTGCCAGCCCTCTTGTAAGGTGCTCATTAATATCTATCTAAGAAAATCTTATGTTTAATTTTCTGGTGGGGTATATCCTAAAGATATCACAGTTTTTGAATATCAAATATGTCCAGAGATCCTTGGAAAGAGAGGGAATAATTTTTTTTTACACAACTCAGTTCAGGTTTTCGATACTCTTCTAAGTGAAACAGTCTCAGTGGCTGCCAATACCATTATTTTATAGCTTGTGTCATCTCTGTTCCCATGTAAATATAATCGGAAATATTTGTCAGCTTTCACTGCTTTTGACCCTGATTCCAGAGTATGCTGTACATAGGTGGGATACCTATTTACAGTAATGTGTTGGAATACAGAGTGTTTATAACAGAATGGATTACAGGATGCAAATACATTAAATCCAGCAATTGTAGTTACTAAAATTACTAGCAATAGGTAGATTGCCCTGGTAGCTATGGGTCTCATTTAAGATCAAAGCTCCTCTTCTGGAGGTACAGGGAAATGTGTTCTGTGACTGAGATTATGCAACTTAGTAAAATAATTCATGCTGGACCATTCACAGGAGCTTCGTTCGGATTTCCTCACCCACAGAGAATAGGCTGGGAAAAGTGTGATCTCTGATATTCTTAAGTACCTTTAACCCTTCTCCTTGGTATCAACAGAATTGGACACAGATATGTGGTTTCTGCTAGTTATTTCCTAAATCTCACAGGGTGCTCTCATAGTGTTACTTGTATTTACACAGTTTTAATTTGCTGTGAGAGGACATCCACGATGGTAGAGGTCTTAGATGCCTCCAGTAAATTACATCACCTTCCACTGGTATCTTGACAGCTTTTTAATTTATGGGGGTGAAATTTTTCAAGGAAATTCTGTAGGTGGCAGTTCAAGGAATTCTTCTCCCTGAAGTGTAGGTAATCCCACATATGAAAAAATAAGGTTTGTGAAATTGATTCCTTCCCCACTCAGCAGGCTTCAAAAATGCTTGTGGGTGGACTATTTGAAAAGCTTGTTGTCAGATACAGAAAACATGAATTTCAGTGGTGGTTTCTTTCCCACCTCTAACATCTAAAACTGTAGAACTTTACCTGGGAAAGTGAAACTTCCATGTTCTTTGTGACTGGGTGGCTTTGTTCATTTGGGAGAAAATGCAGCAGATGGGGGGAAATGGAAAATACTGCAATACATACTGGTAATTCAAGAGCTATTAATATCTGAATGCAAACACTTCCTTTCACTTATATTGCTCAATTAAAAGTTATAAAACTGTTACAGTTTTTGAGAGAAAATCATCAAACTAAAATGTACCTTGTGTCTTCTGTGCAACAGCAATGCCTTCCACTACCAGGATTGTTACAAGCAACACTGATGAAAGAAATTAGACAGGAAAAACATCAGTAATTCTTCAAAGTTATAGACCTTTTTCTGCAATCACAATTCATGCAAATACTGGCATCACTGACCAAAACAACTCAGAATGTACAAAAATATGTAATTAATTAATGTGTTTTCTTTAAAATTTCATCTTATGAGACCAGTGCAGTCTACATGCACTGCTGGTCCTTCTTCCAGGTTCCTCAAGAAAGTGTGTATGAGAACAGCAACTGTTTGAGAGGAGTTTATATTTTCTAGAGTTTACATGGTATCTTTTGTTTATAAAACTTTAATATCCTGAAACAGGATGTTTCACTGCTATAATGAATCATATTTATCCTAAAACTCTATTTGTATAATGTGTGCAAAAGACTTCTCGAGCTTCCAAGAAATTAATCCAGACCACAGGACACTGCATAGTCTTAATCCCTGCATAGATGTCACAGAATTGTGCTTGCAAGACTGGTTGTTGTGATGCTGCCACACAAAAACAGCCATTTCTGAAAATGGCAGTAGAAAATGAGCAGATGCAAGTTCTGGAGATGCAGAGCCTCCCTCCTTCCTTGCTTCCTTCCTGGCTGTTTTAGTTTTGGCCTTTCCCTAATGTTTACACAGTTCCTGCACTCAAGAAGCATCAGTATGAACAGCAGATATGAAAGATTCCATGTTACACAGTCCATCAGCAATTTTAAAGCAGGCTTAGTGTTTGGATTTTCCTAAAATGCTTTGTCACCTCAAATTAGTTGGGATTACCAGGAGGGGGAAAGAGAATGAAATAGAGAATATTAATATGTCACTCTTCAAAGATTTGCTTCCATCTTGAATATCTCAGAAATTCTGCACACATCTCTTACAGAACTAGCTAAGCAGGCCTGGACTGCCCTGGACAGAAGCTGGCTGAGGGGAGATAGGGCACAAGTTACAAAATCACAAGTATCATTGAGATTGAGAACTGAGCAGCTACTACTCTCTTCCAGTAGAGAACCAGGGGGTGTCAGACAAAGCAAGCAGGTGGCGTGCTCAAATTAAACAAAGATTTCTTCTTTTTTTTTTTTTAATGCACATACTTCATAATGCATCCTTGAGGTAGAAAATTCTGTTTCAGAAACCCCTTATGCCAGAAGTTGTCATAAATCTGGGATGTATTTGGGGCAAATATAATTTGCTCTACTTTTATACTCTTTCTGCTTCAGTATCTCTGTAAAAGATCCCAGGCTAGATGGACCTTTGGTGTGACCTGCTTTGGCCTTTCCCATGTTCTTAATCTACTTGTCCAGCAGGCACGGCCTTAGCACTGCAGGGCAAAGAAGAGATTTCAACAGGAATTTTATTGTCACATTCAAGAAGTTCATTTTATTTTCCGAGCTTTCCTGCCTTGCTGCTCAGGCATTTTAGTGGCTCAGTTGAAATGGCATTTTCTCCATCTGTGGTTTTCCCTGTGTTGCTGTTGGACTTTGAGCCCTTTAGAGCTGCAGAGTGAGCACACATTGACTGTGAACTACAGTGATCTTAACTCATCCAGATGCTCCTCTAACGTTGGCATGGATATCTTATCTTGGGAAAAGATAAAAAGAATCAAAGCTGCTCCTGAAAGTGTCCATCTAGCATTTATGTTTTATTATGTATGTTTCTGCTGCATTTTCTTCTCTATACCCATACTGAAGCAGGCTGGGTTTCGTTCTGAAACTTTCCTCACCAATAACTGCTTTTCCTGTGTAAGTCAGGTTCTTAACTGTGGGTGTTTTCTAAAATACCATATGGGTCTTGCAAACAAGTGCTATGTTCTTAGAAGTTTATTTGATTTTTAGGGATGGATTATGTTAGAGAAGGTGAAGATTTAAGTAGTTTTTAGATTTCCATCTTTGAAATAACTCTGCATTTTCATCAATATTAATATACTTAAAAATATACTGTCATTTTCCAAATACAAAGTAGCTGCTGCTAATCATTGCTGACTCACCCTAGACTGAAAATTCCTCCTTCAGAAAAAAGTATCTAGCACCCATTACTGGTATTCAGGTTACGGATGTTCACTGGAGTCTTTAAAGCAAATTTAAAAAAATCCCACCTTTACTAACATATAATGGCATTAGTTTTCAGCTGGCTTTAGTTTTTACTATTTCTTATATAGATGATATTATTTCAAAATTATTTGCAGTTCATTTTTGCAGCTTCTCTGTTTAAACTCTACACCGAAAAATCTGAGTTTACGAGTTGCATGAACTTACAATGCATTTGTAATCCTGAGATCACTTATCCCTGACAGAGAATCTTGACAGTGGTTATAAAGTTGTCAATCTCTTTTCTTTGGGTTTTTTCTACACTGGTTTTGGAGCAACACCTCGAAGTTGGCCTTTATTGTTAAAGTAAAGGCAGTTTTCCCAATCCTGTGTAAATCATGTGTCAGTATGTTCTATTGAATTCACCTTTCTTGAAGATGTGCTACACCCATCCTCTGTTTTGCAAGGAGAGAGCAAGCTCTGTGTAACTTACGCTGCTTCTCAAAATGCAAAATGAACTTTGACTTTTTTCTTAGAGCAAACACACAGAGAAATAGTGGTGAAATAAACATGTGACTAACAAAATGAATGCAAATAGTCACTTTCAAGTAACAGTGAAAAATTGAGCTTTTGTTGGCTTGGTTTTTATTTAGTTGAGCTCTTTACTATGGCTACCACTGTTACAATGTATGTTTTTGTTTTTTAAATATCAGTATGCATCTATGTTTATTTCAGAGATTGTACTGATGGAAATAATGTAAGAATAGATGTTCTGTTACACTAACCATTCATTTCCCTTCTTGCTGATGTTGATAAAGAAATAAGCCCCCTAAAAGGACTTCAGAAAGCCTGATTGGCTTTCACTAAAGCTGTGCTGTTTCTATAAATAGTCCAGCACTTGTATGCATGTAAATGCAACCAAACAGTGCATATTCCTTGCAGAGCAGCATGGTTATGCAGGCAACTGCAGAAGATATGGGCTGAATATTTGTCTGTCTTCCTTTTTTCATGTTCTATGGATGTGTGGGAATAGCACAGGCCACCATCTCTTTGTTCCCTGCTCTTTTCAGGCTCTTCAGTTTTAATCTCTTCCACCTCTTTCTTGCCCTTCTCTGGCAATGCACATCCTTCTCATGCTCTCAATAACCCTTAAGATGTATTCAGAGTAGCCCAGGTAGCAATGTTCCAGTGTCTTCCTTTGCCACTACTTTTATCCTGGGTGACAGCATGATAAAGAAAAGAGGTGTCTCTGGCTAATGGTCTGGATGTGTGCTGTCCTTATCTTTGTGACATTGCTGGCACAAACATGGAGAGGACTTACCTGTTCTTCTGAGAGTACTGGGCAGGACTGCCTGAGGTAGTATTGCCTTAAACTGAGTGCACTGATGTGACACAATATAATGTGGGAAAGCAAACAGGAGTTTGGGGGCTGAAAACAAGGTCTATCAATATTCAGGATGAAAAGGAAAAAAATAGGATATTTTTAGACCTTTCAGACTGTTTCCATAAACCCATTTTTGTGTGCATTTGAACAACAAAGCAGCAATCTCCTGTTGTCCTGAATCTATACTACTTCCTGAAAAGATAATTTCAAATCTCAAAGACTAATTTGGACAGTACAAATCCATAAGAAGGTAGATGTCTAGGGAACAGACAAATCCTAGAAGATGGTGCAGTAGAGAGCTACTGCTGAACCACTGTCCCTGGAGGACAGCAGGGACACAGACACAGCAATTAGGACACGAGAGACTGAACCACTTTCACTAAGAGTCTTGTAGCACTTCCAGAAGAATGAAGAATGGTCTTGTTATTTCTAATAAACTGCAAGTCAAATACTTGTAATACACCTGAACTTACAATGGGACACAGTATTCCTCTGCTCCTTTTTTCCTCTTTTAAAGTCTCTTACAGATCTCTGACATGGCTCTTCCTCAGTGTGGATGAAAGGTAACTCTAGGCTTAGCTCCACAGTCTATTATGGTACAGGGAGCAGGAAGAGTGAGTAAAAATGCCTCTTGAACATGGCTTGATGATGTAAGCAACAGCACACACAGTGCAGGACTGCACTGAATATCAAAGGGATGCAAGGGGAGAGCTGAGTGGTTTGTTTTTACTGGAGGAGTATGGTGAGAATTCTACCACAGGACACTGAGCTATGGGATGCTGACCTGATGAACTTAGAGATACTTAGGTGATAAATGTAATAGAAGTTCATGCTTCTGCACCTTCCATTGAGCTTCATGGTCTGTACCCTGCAGAAGAGGCCATCATTAAGCCAACAGCAGCACAGACACCAAGACAGAGACTGAGGAACTTCTTTTATTCATGAATCTGGTATTTGCTACAGACTTGTATTTCATGAATTATGGTGCACACTTTTGTATTACCATTTAAAGCTCTGATATTTTTTACCTGTGTGAACATGAAGTAGGAATACAGAAAAAGCAGCAAGCTTCTGTCTCTGTTAAAAGAATGGATTTTTCATTTTCTTCCCTTCTTTGCATGAAATATTTTAGATCACATAGCCTGCAGACAGCTGTATAAATTTTGAAGAGTGAAGACACTAAACATACAAGTTCTTACTATTCTGTTGTTGAAGTAGGCTTATGGCATAATATAAAAGAAGCCTCTGAACTGGTGTAATATTGTTTGCAGGAGTCAAGATGTTCTCTGCTGGCATGTCTTAAATTTTTAAAAATAAATCTAAGCTTAAAAAAAAAAAGGTCAATTTCTGCATTGGAGTATATAGAGAGGTTCACTAATGTGTGGCTCCTACTTCTCTTTAAAAATGAGAATAATATAGTTAGTTTTGCAGTAAATGGGTGCTCAACCCAATACTGAGAAATCAGCATGATGCTTAGAAAAACAAGTGCTTTAGGCTGTGAATCTGACATCTGCTTGTACTTTCTGGCAAAACACATTCTTCAGATTTCATGGGATAAGTACAGCTCTGAGCTCCCTATGATATGTCTTTCCTTTGCTCTTTCTGCATGCTCTAGGGATCTTCACACTGAGACAACAGACTAGATTTGCTGTGTGGCTGTGAGAGCAGCGTCTGTCTTCAGTGATGACAATGGGGGATCTACGCATGCAGGGCAAGCTGAGTATCAAACTGGGGAGCAGTCAGGCACAACTGAGAAACAGAGTGAAAAATTCCACCATTTTTAAAATAAAGACTTAATCATTTAGAGTATTACACATTCTTAGTATAGTGGTAGCCAGAATCCTAGGGATAAAGATGACACACTTTGCTTAAAGCAGGATTCATTGGATCTCCGTGCTCTGCTCCCTGGATTAGGCAGCACCTCGTACACACATAGTCCAGAGAGATGCTAACTGGCAACACACAGGTCATGCATGTTGGCAAATCTTGCCAGAATGCCTGCTTCTTTCTGGCAGATACAGCCTAGAGTAACAAATGCTTGATCTTAATTATATACTCCATTCTGCCTTATGGGAATGATTCCTTTTCTGTGTATTCTTCTTAAACCTAGCTCCTCATTTGCCCTGTGTTCTAAAATTAACGTTACTTTCAGCAACTGCTCATCACAGTATTTCAGCTTTTATATCCATTTTTTACTCACATGTATCTAAACATTAATATTAGCTATTAATGTGCTGGGGACATTTATGATGTCATATCCTATCCTATTCTCTGGCCAACATAAATTACACATGTTTTGGTTGCTTTTAAGGACCCTGATCAAGGATTACTTGCTGCACAAATTCAAAGTGATTGACTGACTGCTGGGTGGTCTTGTAAAGAACTTGTGCAATTTAGACAGACATGTGAAGTGTCCAGACACTTTGGATTTCATGTAATTCTGTGTGGACGGTCATCTCCTTTTCTTTCAAAAAGCTTATTAATTGCTTTTGGATTCAAGCCATTTTTAGCTCAGAAACACAAAGTGTAAATTTCAAGGAATGAGATTTCTCCCTCTCTTCCTAGCATTCACTATGTTTGTTAATTGACAAAACGAATACTGGATTGCATCTGTTGCTGCTGTATTTTAGGCTAAGAATTCTATTGCTGAGGATGAAAACACAGCAGTTTTTGAATTCCAAACATTTTTATAGTTCATAGTCTGTATACATTCCTCAATCTATTGTGGTCTCAACAGAACGTCTGCAGGTAACATGAGTATCAAAGAGCAGTTAAGGTGGCTGCCTACAACTTACCCTATTAATAGCTCCACTGATTTCCTTGTATTGGAACATACAGCAGGATTGCCACAGAATAAAGCAGAGAGATGAAGGTGTGCATCAGGCAAGACATATTTTAGCTGGTTTTAAGTCTAACCCAGAGCATGCTAGTGGAGCTGCCAACACATTTTTAATCCTTCTCACAAAAGCTGGATAGCAGAAGTGGGCTTCACCAGCTATTAACAGTGACTCTGGTGCCTTCTAAGATCCAAATCTTGTTAGCCATTAGCTGCCAGCAGGATATCTGAATGCACTCAGGTCTATTCTAAGATATAACAGTTTCATCTCACTCCAGCTGTTTCCAGTAGGGATTCCTCTCTTTAAGATTGCCAGAGAAACAAATTGGGACTCTCTGTCTCTGCAGAGAAACCAGGTTAACTGATTCAGGAAGTAAGTGCAGTTCTCCCACGTCCCTTTGATAATAATCATCTCCAGAACAATTCATGCCTGGATGGATCTGACAGAGTCCCCTCTAGGTTTGCTTAGAACATTTAACATTTCTGATCCCGGCCTCCATTAGAAATGTATAAGCAGCTGTGGCCTGCTTCATTTTACCAGTTGCTCCACATCCTGTTACTTATAATCCATCCCAGGGTTTGTCTGCCAGCAAAATTTCTACCAGAAGAATGATAGCTTTCATTTTTAAAATAGAAACTTTCCTTTTTATATGGAAGAGCCTTTTTTTCATCCCCAAGCTGTGTGCAGCAAGAGACTGATGAGAAGACTGCATGTGCAAACCATGTTGATGAGGGGTTTCAAAAATCTTATTAAAATATATACACTGACTTCAAGTTCAGATGATTTCCCTCTAGCTGACAGAACTGATCCTGCTGCACATGACTATTCTGAATGTATCTTTCCCAGATATAACTTATTCCTAGAGAAATTGGATAGTGATACTTTTGACTTAAAAATTGATCCGATTATACCAGACTTCTTTATCTTCTCTTATTTATTAGCAATATACTATATTTTTCAGTGGAAATATTTTCTGGAATATCTATTATGAAATTAATATTAAAAGTTATTTTCTGCTATCGTCTGCCATGTCTGGCAACAATTTATGTACAGAGTAAAATTTTTTCTTTCACAGCACCTCACTCTCAGTCCCTTAAAAAGAGACTTAACTTCTTATTCATCAATTTTACCATATGATAAAGGAGGTTTTGTGAAATGATTTTTTAACATATTGGACATCCTTTCCTGCTGCACAGTGGGGTCAGCTTTGTAGTAACAGAAAATTGTGTGAAGCACAAAGATAATCTAAAAGAAATGTGGATTTTTTTCATTAAAATTTACCTGCTGATTTTTGTTGTAACATTTACACTCCCCCAAGCCCCTATCTTGCAGTTATTTGAGGTGGCAGTTGCCAGTCATATACTGACAGGGGCAGCAAGCTGTTTAAATTGTCCTATACTGAGAGTGCTTCATTAATTAAAAAAACAAATTGGAGTATATAAGGCAGAAAAGCAGAAAGCTTGTTTGCATTGCTAGAACCCCAACTTGAATCCAAGACAACTAAAATTTTGCTTCAGTGCAGACAGGTTATACTCCTAGTGATGGGTCTGTTCTGCATGTAAACTACACGTACAAGAGTAGGTGCAATTAGCAGCTCTCTTCATTTCTGCAGTGAATTAAACTGTGACTTTCTGACAGGCTCATAAATGATGAATAGCTTATTAAGTTTTACTTCAGGGATAATTTTTTCTGTCTAATCTCTCCCCGTGAATTAAACCTTAAGGAAGATGCTGAAAATCTTAACTTTTTCATTAGACAGGGATACATAATTCAGTAGCTCCGTTAGCTCCTATCCAGTGTTTTTCTGTAGACTGGCCACAGCCACATTCTTGACTTACACACTGAAATCTGCTGTTAACATCAATGTAATTGTAACCAACTTGTTCTGTAAAAATTTCAGCAGCCATGGTCAACTGTGTCTTCAGAAAAGGAGGGAGTTAGTGTTTCTGAAGTTATGCTGCAGAGTGGTGCATTTGGAATATTAACTTTGTATGTGTATTAAGAGCAAGGCGTAATATGCACCACCAAATCCTTGCCTTGTTTTTAACACTGCAGCTTTTTGAATCCTGTTCTGCAGTTACTTGAGTTACTTCTGCTGAACTGCTTAGCACTGCAAGCAGTTTGGGGCTTCACTTTTTTTCAGTGCAGCTGAAAATGCTGCAAGTAGATACTGTTTATTAAGTAAAAAAATATTATTCTGACTTCACTTGATACTGCCTTCATTAGGGTCACTGTAGCTTCTACAGTCAGTACTTTGCTTTTGGCTTCAATGAACAAATCATGAAACTACTAGGAGAATTTTTAATTACTTTTTTTCCGTGTGTTTTCAGCATTTTGTGGCATTATTACACCTTTTGGTATTGGAAACAGGCAGCCATGATTTCTAGCTTTTGTGTAGAAGGAAGCATTACTTCCTAACACTACTTGTTTGTGAGAATTAACTATTAAAATCATGCCAAAATGCAAATGAGGAGCCTGAGCAGAATGGCAGGAAGTTAAATCATAGCAATCCACATTCTTGCAACCTGACAGAGTTGGAAATAATTCTGTACTCCACTGGAAGGTTGGGAATGTAGCAGTGATTTGTTCTAGCCCTAGCTGCTTGTTGAATTATTGGGTCAGAAGCTACAGAATTATCTTTTTGGCTTTTTAAATTACTCCAATGTATTAACTGAAACAGACCAAAACTAATGTACAGGAAGGATTTAACTGACGGCTTGTACAGTTTTTTTTAAGGAAATAATAGCATATGGAAATGAAAGAGGGAGCATATTTGAAGCATGGGAACAAGCTCTTAGCAAACACGTTTTGGGGGAATACCAGGTATGAGGAAATTCAAGATACGTATATTTATTATTATATTTTTTATATGTATATATATTGCTAAGCATTACAGGGTCATGACTTTAATATGAAAGCAGCTGCTTTTCTCTCACATGAAGTGGAGGGTTATGGTGCTTTACTGTGGTAGAGCAGTTGCATTTTGCAAGCTGTGCCAGGCTCAGGGATCATTCTAGCATGTTTAAGATGTCATTGGGAACTGAAGGTGGGAGGAAAAGGCTTTGTCTTCCAACAGCCCAAATGCAGCAAGCTCTTGGCCTCTGAGTTACAGGCCCCACTGAGAAGGCAGGTGGGCATTGGCTGGGCTCCACTTGAGCAAAAGCTGCAGCCACTGCAATCCCAGGGCTGTTGTGCTCCACCAGCACACACTCAGCACTGCTGCCCGGGAGAGCTGGAGGAGAGCAAAGAATCCATGCAGGATGATAAGACTCAGGATGAGACTCTCAAAAGTTTTGCTGAACACTATGGGTAGAGACAGAAAGAATTACATTAAAATGTCTATTTAAATCAGCCCTTGTAATGGATAGCTGAGGAAAAACAGAATAGTTCTGAACAAGCTTAATATAAGAAATATCAACTGCCACAAAGTATGATGGGCTCTCTTCTGTCCTGAGGTAACACAGCCACAAAATAAAACCTTTGTGGATGACAGAAACGTATACATGCATTTCATGTTAAGAACAGAAGGCTAAACTGTTTCTAAGAAGTATTAAATAAAATCTGATTTCTCATGATACATTGAGCTTCATGGTACTTCGTATGTGGTTTAGCAGAACTCCCCCAGTTCTGCACATGAAGCTATCTGTATGGAGAAAAAAAAAATTACTGCCACTGTAGGTAGAGCTTCCATGCAGAATTTAAGATGCAATTTGTAAAATATGGAGGGTTACTTTGAATTTTATTCCCAGCAGTTTCCTTCTGGAACTAAATCTATATGTCTATCTACAGGAATATACTCTTTTGTTTCTGATTAGGTGTAATAATGGGACTATGGAATGACTTCTAGTGAAGCAGAGATAAAAGGGAGTGCATGATGCTAAGTAATGATAGGTTGTTTCTGTAGTCATGGCAAGGGATGCATTTAGAATACTAAGAGCTTATTGACTAATGGCTTTGTGCAATTTATGGATTATGAATAATACAAAAAACTTCCTGTAGAGGGACTTTTTACCCGGACACTAGTGTGATTATAAAAAAATATATAGGTCTGTTCAGTGGAAAACCTGTACAGTCAATTTTGCAGCAATCATATATTTCTGAAGTGTAATTAAATCTGCATGTGTATATAGTATTTAAGTAGTAGATACATCAGTTGTATTTTATGATTGTTTTATGGTGGCTTGTGATATTTAAATATAATACTTGAAAGAGGCAGTAGAAAAAAAATTTAAATGCCTTGTCCTCCCCATGTAGGCCATATGTTCCTATGCTGTCTATACTCAGTGGACGGTTAACAATCTAGAGACAGACATTTATTCAGAACAAGTTATCTTCTGTCTCTCAGTTATTATGCTAATAAATGGAAAACATTTATTGAAACCCTAAAGACATTCATGCCAGGAACATGGGATTTTATGGCCCATGGAACCGTTCTGGATTTAAACCAGACTTCTTTACAACTTTCCTACTGTGGGAAGACATCAATGTATACACAAAACAGTTCTCCACTCTGCAGTAATGCCTTGTTGGCTTCAAAAATGCATGCAGTCACACCAACATCTCCTAACAGAATCATTTAAAATAATATTAATCATTAAAAAAACCAGACTGGAATCCCCATCAAGTCTGCTATTATTCAAGAAGATACAGAATACTAGAAATAATCTCTTGAGGCACAAGGTTAAGTGCCACATCGAGCTTTATTTTCCAACAGAAAACCCTCGCCCATTGTCGAGCTGTATAAATAACAGCACAGACAAAGAAATGCAGGGATGAGGAGCCTTGCTCGGTTGTTTACCTCTGAAGAGAAAGAAGTTTGAAACAAGAATTAAAAGCCGCAAGAAGAAAAGCACCGGTAAACACCGGTGTAGCTTTTGACTCAGGTGACGATTCTGTGAAAACCTTACTGAAAACAAACCTTGCTTCCGATAACAAGTGTGATAAGCTGAACAGTGTTGAGCTCGTCAGGAGAGTCCCGAAAGCAGAGTATTTTTACTGTGAAAAGACGAGCGTAGGATATTGTCCGTGTGTCTCGGGACTATAAGAGGCACTGGGGTAGAGTCACTGCTACTGTGACCCACATTTCTGCAGGCTGGGACACCCAAACCCAAGGTGCCGAGGTATCCCCGCCGCTGGAACCCCCCCAAACCCGAGGTCTCCCCGCCGCTGGGACCCCCCAAACCCGAGGTGCCGAAATGTCTCCGCCGCCCGCCCGCGGGACCGGGAACAGCCTGGGATGGGTGCGGGCCCCCGGGCCGGCCCCCGCGTTGGGCTACGGCAGCGCCCGCCCCGCAGCCCCGAGCCGGCGCCGCAGCGCTGGGTCTCGCGCGGGGCAGAGCGGGGCCGGGGAGTGGCGGCCACCGGGCAGGGACGCGGGGCCGTG
>VZRF01010901.1:1186787-1265912 GCA_013396875.1 Vireo altiloquus
GGCTCCGTCGAGGCTGGCCTGCCCCGGGGGGCTTCCCGCGCGGCGCGACAAGCGCAGCTCGGCAGCTCCCAGCCCGACTGAAGCGGCTGCTGCTAAATGAAGCTCATTTAAGATGTGAGGGGTGTTTGCCTGGATGAGCTGCTTGTACGCATGTGCCCGCCCCCGACGGAGCCCCGCAAGCAGCCACAGCCGCAGCCGGCGGGGCCGCTGTGCTCCTTCCGCTCGGCCGGGCACCGAGGCGGGGGCGACGGCGTTGAGGCAGCACATGTCCTCACCCCTTCCCCACGGGGAGCCGGTGCTGGCCCCGCTGAAGCGCCCCACTTCGGTGCCCCGCCGTACCTCACGCCCCAGGCCCATCCTGCCCCCAGTCTGCTGGGGTTTTCCCGTATGCAGTGCTGGCCGCCCGGAGAGCGTCCCCCGCGGCGGAGGGGGCGAGCCTTGCGGCCCCTCTCCAGGACACGGTAGCTCGGATAAGCCTGAATCCCGGCTGCCCGGCTTTGTTTGGGATCCGAGTGGGTCCCGATGGGGTAAAAGGGACCCGGTGCTTCCCTTGGTCTTGGTTGCTCCCCTTCGCCCCCTCGCTGGTGGCAGGGAGCCCGCGCGGCTCCGGCAGTGCGGCGTGCCCAGCTGCCTGCCTGGCTGCAGTGTGCTGCCTGCAGCTCCGGCGCCGGGAAGAGCCCATCACAGCTATTGTGCGGCTGTTGTTTGACAGGAGTGACAGCTAAAATGGAGCTATTACTTTACAAGAAGTTAATAAAAAGGCGCACTTAGCCTGCTGCCTGCCCTGGCTCCTGTCCCTCTGGTTATCCATCACATCGGGTTAGCTTGTGAGGGGAGATGTTACTTAGGGATAGGGCCTGAGGTGGAGGCAGGTGGCGATGTCGAGGGGACGGCAGGGAGGGAGAGGCCTCGGCCAGCAGATCCCGCCGCGGGGACTCCGGTCCTGACAGACCCCTCCGAGCTGCCGAGCGAACTGCGTGAGGGCGAGAGCCGCGGCTGTGCCGGACAGCCGGGGGCATGGCCGCGGAAGGGTGTAGTGCCCATTGAAGACGTAAAATGATAGCAACACGGTAGTCCCTTAGAGATGCTTTCAAATTTCCCATAGGCAACACGGGTTGAAGAATCGCTGGGCATTTCCTACACGATGTCTCCTCTCTGGAAGTGCCGATCAGGTGAGGCTGAGATCTTTTGCTAAGACTCCAGAAAACGAAACACGGAGGTGTTTAGACCTGTGCATGTTGCAAAGCTTTGCGCAAGGGGCAGGAGCGGTCGGGACGCCCCCCGGATCGGGCCCGCAGCAGCTGCCGCGGGTGTCCCGTGTCCGGGAGATGCCCCGGCCCCGCTCCCAGGACGGAGGAGGTCGCCGTCTCTACTTCATTCAGGTCCTGCGCAGAGATGCACGGCTGCACCTCCAGGTGCCCCACGCGGAACTTCGCTGTCCGAGCGCAGGCACTTTGTGGAAGCAATTTGGAACCAACCCACTCGCTAGACCCAACAGATTTTGCAAACTGTAAATTATATGCGTAATTGCCACTTGCGGGTCCGTCTGCTTAAGGAGTAGGGCAGCTCAGTACAGTGTCTAACACGAGCGTGCGAGGTGAAGCTCTGATTTCCTTATGGTTTAGTGCTGTGTATTTGAATGTTAAATTCTTTCTACAATGTTCAAAGGTCAGCCTATCCTGTTAGAAAAGGTCATTCTCTTTGCTTCACATTATCTGTTTAATATTTCAGGCGCTTCAAGTCAGTGTGATTGTCAGTGAGGGCGAATTAAATGGAGGAGGCAGCGGAGAGCAGCGGCAGGGAGAGGGCGCGGGGCCCCGCGGGGCTGCAGGGGGCGGCAGCTCCTCCCGGACCCCCGGAGAGACCTCGCAGCAAAGGTCCTAAGCTTTCCTGGGTATTAAAGATCCATTTCGGTGTTGCAAAAAGCTTCATGAAGTATTAAGCTTGATGGTCTGGCAAACCCCCAAGTTACATAATTATATTATTCTACTTGAATTGTCCTTTCAATTTCAAATAGAGATGATACAGTCCTCCTCAAAGCATAGTTTTTCCATGAATTGTGAAATAGCTGCTACATTCCAACAGTGGATAAAGCGATTCTTCTGTTCCCCTCTTAACCATGTATTTATAGCGGTGTGATGAAATGTTGAGTTCTGTAGTGAAAACACCTATACATAAAGAAGTCCTCAATAGGTGTATCTACTTTGCATTATTTTCTTTACTAACAAAAATGTTTACTGTAGTAATGCAAAAAAATACCAAAGACTACCCAGACTGTATCTGGACATCATCCACAATTTTTCATCCTCTCTGCAAGTACATAATTAAAATCTGACTGTGCTGTTGTGCAGATTGTTAGGAAACAGGGGGTTGCCTGCTTTTTTTTTTATTTTTTGGAATGCACAGTATAGCTGATGGCAAAATTTGACTGGGACATTTTTATTACTTGTGATGCTATAAGGAATGAGAACTGGCCCAATTCTCAGATCTCACGCTGAATTTGCATTCAAGAGAACTGTTTGTGGTCAATTGTCTCTCACCAAAGAGACAGGAGAAAACCCTTGTAATGCTGTGTGCTCAGTACAAGTTTGGGTAGTAATTGCAAAGACACAATCTGCTACAGTCAATTTAACTGAGGAGCTGGACTTCTGGTTTGTCCATTAGAACGTTGAACAGAGCTATTACACACTTGGGGAAGTGAGCAGCTTTTCCATCCTGTTCTCTTTTCAGGGCTGTGTCAAGCTGTCAGTGTGGGAAAGGCAGGGAGTAGTATCAATTTGTATATTTGGGGCACATTTTGCCACCATTTACTGCTGCCTTCAGGACATTTCTCCTGTGGACATCCCTGTTGCTTTGTTTAGCTCGAGTTCTTGTAACAGGTTGTGCTTTCTCTAGTGACAGGTCTGCAGAAGCTTTCAGTTCCTGTCTTCTGAGCCTGCAGAGTGTAGGTTTCCAGGGACGAAAATGCTTTGCCACCAGGTCAAACCAGCAGTAAGCTTGACTTAAACTTGAGTTTGGGAGTCAAGGAAGGTTGAAGACAGCTTTTGGACAGCCAGCTGTGTATTGTTCTGATGCTCTATCGAGTCCTTATGATTATTTTTGAATAGCAGTAGTTCAGGGAAGGCAGTGGGACTCATTCTGATCTAGATGAACACCTGCCTGAGCAGCTGATGAATGAGTCAGTTACAACAGTGCTCTGCTGCACCTAAAGGCTTACATTTGTATTATTAGAACTGGCTTTGCCTCCTCCTTAAAACTTCCTTTGATTTGCTGTTCTGTGAGAAGTTTTAACTTTAATGTTACCTAAAATATTTTCTGCTCTTGAGTAACAAACCGTACAACACAAACAGTCTTAGACCAGCAGCTATCCCGACATTATTTTTAAAAGAGGTTGTAAAAATGTAGATATCAACAGTAAATAGCTATGAAAGGAGATGAGGAGTTATGTTTTAACTGTTCTGGTACTTGGTTTTGTCAGTACGATTTAGGTGCCTTTGAGAAATCCTAATTTCATTATGTAATTTCTAATTAGAAAATTATAGAAGGTGCAAGTGCCTCGGTATTTTATTATAATAAAATTTTAATTGTATTACAATATGTAATACATAGTCATAGATAAATATGTACAGTTGGCTTTGTTATTTACTACTGAGTAATGAATACTGCAGACTTTTGAATAGTCAGGAAGAAAACTGATAGCCTTCACAAAGCTTACAGTGCACTTCTCTATTTGGTAGGCAATATAATTAGATCTGAGTGTTAGAATATACCTACAAACTTTTTTGGCTTAGGTTGAAAAAGTCATTAATTTAAAAATTAGGTTATAACTGTTATGGATTGTATCAGAGATGGAATCACATTTTTCACTGAAGTCAGGAATTAATTATAAAAATAGTGCTGTGTAGCTGAGTAGCTGAGTATTTTCAAAGTGACAGGAAGGCCAATATTCCCAGTGTCTCAGCAACTAGATCCTGTCCCCAGAATGGATAGTAGGGTTGCTAAAGCAGCATAGCAATGTTTAACTCCTTTACTGCTCTTGATTACTTAACATACTTCTTTGAACAAAAGCACTTGCCCATCCCTTTAGAATTGGTACTAAGCAAAGTATGAGATTATTTTAAGTATAATTTTCTGAATTTAAAAAAAGAATTCATTTGATTATTAATACCTTCAAAACAGACATAGTTAATGCTTTTACACTGTTGATTATAATATAGCAGAAGTGTATGGATTGACTTCTGCTCTATTTTGGTGTGATTCATTTCAAAGAAGTTTTATGTATCAATTACAATACCTTGGTATCTATTCAGTTATGATTATCAAATATTGGTATGATCAAATATAGGTCAAGAGCAAGCCTGCAGAGAAGGACCTGGGGGGGCAGTAAGGAAGGAGGATTCTGCCCCTCTGCCCCACACAGGTGAGACCTCACCTGCAGAGCTGCCCCAGCCCTGGGGCCCAGCACAGGAAGGAGCTGGAGCTGCAGGAGCCAGGCCAGAGCAGACACCAGGATGATCAGAGGGATGGAGCAGCTCTGCTGGAAGGAAAGGCTCAGAGAATTGGGATTGTTCAGCCTGGAGAAGAGAAGGATTTGGGGTAACCTAATTGTGGCCTTCCAGTGCATGAAAGGAGGCTATAAAGAAACTTATGCAAGAGATGGAATGACAGGACAAGGGGGAATGGCTTCATACTGGCAGTGAGGAGTAGATTAGGTGGTAGGAATAAATTTTTCCCTTTGAGGGTGTGGTGAGGCCCTGGCACAGGTGCCCAGAGAAGCTGTGGATGCCTCGTCCCTGGAAATGTTCAAGGCCAGGCTGAATGGGGCTTGGAGCAACCTGGGATAGTAGAAGGTGTCCCTGCCCATGGCAGGGGAGCTGGAACTGAATGATCTTTAAAGTCCTTTCCAACCCAAACCATTCTGTGATTCTATAGAAGTCCTGAATTGACTTGGTGCATTTGTAGTGATTACTTCTCAATTAACTGTAGTAAATGTTTTTAATGTCTCTGTCTGTTAAGCACGATGGCCTCAGCACAGGAGGAATATCATACTATATAGAATGTGCCTATTAATCTCCAGCAGAAAAGTTGGTTCTTTTGTTGGGGGATTATAGTGCATTAATGATAAATCTGGTAGGAAGATTCAGTCCTAAAGCTTCTCATGGAAAATGAGAACAAAGAAAGATGGTATTTCAACAGCCATCTGTCAGTTGGCCTGTCAACAGTATTTTTATATAGGTGAAACTTCACACCAAGGAAGCTTCCAATAGCATTTCTCACCAGGGCTGTGTTAGAGTGGCTGCAGTTTGAAAATTTATGTAGCTCAAACTATTCCTCACTTCTCAGTGACTGTGACAATCACCTGGAACTACAACTTTCTAATTGATGCTGCTTTCTTAAACTTCCTGGTAGAAGGGCAATAACCTTCCCAAACATATGTTTAATGCTTATAGAAGAGAGAACCAAAGTACAACATGAAACCTCTGACAACAGGTTTAACAATATTTAATGCCTTAATTCAAAACAGTATGCATAGACTGTGAGCCATGCTACAAGTACTCAGAACCTGGGGTAAACTTTATTATACTGTATATAGTGATGCAATGATGCATTACTGAGCATGCAAAATACCTCAGAGCAAAAGATACTAAGTTCATTGTTTTGTACAGCAGCTTAAATGTCAGCATGAGGTTATTTTATTCCTAATTGCTTTTTCAAAAAACATAAGGAAGCTAATCTTTGTGTATTATATTGTGATAGAGGGCTACACAACTTTGCTGCCACAGTGCATTATGCATTTAGCATTATTCTCCAACCATGTGAAAAAGACAGGAAAATATACTGAGTGTGTCCTCTAATCATGAAATCTGTTCCTTCTTTTGCTGGTGGGAGCCAATTCCATCAATATGGTTTAAAAAGTCCAAAAGCATTAAGTATTTATCTAAAAAAAAAAAAAATCTTACCTTTTCATTAGAAAAATTGAAGGTATGCATTAAGGAAATATTCTGTTCTGAATAATAACAGTAATGTGATATGAGAGGCTCCTGTGCTGATCAGTGGCATACTGGAAATATCCAGTGAAACTCCAGAGCTCAGGACACTGCTGCTCAGCCTCTTGGCTTGGTGCTCTGTATGAATGGGTCAGTGTTCAGCACTGCCATGGTAACCCAGTGCCTCACTGGCACTCAGGGTGGGCACCACCAGCCCAGCTTTGGACCTGCTCCCTCTTGGCTGGGGCTGCACTGCCAGGCACAGGGAGCATTGCAGGCAAGTGCCAGACCCGAGCAGGGACCCATGGCACACTGGAGTGCCCTGAACACCAACACTTCCAGATGTTGAGAAAGGATGTTCTAGTTTATCAAATGGTATAAGAAATGCAAATTAACTGATGTAAATGTAAAATTAACCATGTAAACTCATGTAAAATAAAAGCATGATTATTGTCAGAGATTCTTCCAAGATCCCAAGTACACTGAGCAAGTGTAACTTCATCACCACTTAAAATACTTAAAGCTGAGCAACTCGTCTTCTGTCATTATTACAGCCTCATGAAATTTGGGCAGAGCAGTGTACATAGAAAATATGCATTCATTATTCTGAGTGTCCAATTACATTCTTAATTTAATCCTTCTATATCTCATTACTTAGCAATACATTTTTAGGGTGTCAGTCCTCAATCTCTACTCAAAAATGTTTAACTTTTTGAAAAACAAAACAAAATAAAAAATCTCATGCCTTTCTTACATTAAAAAAATAGTTACTTTCATAATGACTGTGCCTTTCTAAAATAAATGTGGTTATAGTTTAATTATAAAAGCAGTTTATGTAATGCTGATACATTTTTATTATTTTAATTTTTTACTGTGTTGTCTTCTCTCTAGAACTAGCACACATTAATACTGCATCTATCCCAGGATGACTGAACTAACCCTACACTGCAGGTTCCCTTCAGTTCTCTACTTCCTAAGATCTTTAACTATTGCACATATGAATTTAAACAAAGAAAAATACAGGATACTTTAAGTTAAGCACCATTTAATACAATCAAAATAATTAACAATTAAGTCATCTGAGAAATTGCACAAGTTTAATTTTCAGAAACCAGGTTGTTTTGCAGGAATGAATAAAGGACAAGACCAATTCAAGTGGTACAAGGTATTCTGCTTGCTGAAATGCTACACTTAATTTACACAGCTTTCTTTCTATCAAATCTTACTAAAGAATTGGTACATAAACAATGGTACATGCAATTTGATCCCTTTACTAAGAAAAATAAATTTACAGTTCTGTTAAATAAAGGCCAAATGCTATTATATACAGTCTCTTAACTGAAAGGCCTTGTGAGACATTCCGGTCTAATTTTAATACTTTCCAAATAAATACCAGATAATGCAACATTTACAAATAACACACCAACAGTACTTCCATGGTAATAACTTTAAAAATCAGAATCTAGTCTTTCAATTAAGCAAATGAGTAGCAGCTCCTTCATAAATATTAAGGCATGTCACATAGCATCAAAATGGAACCGATGAGCCTCCTGTCGCTTCTCTCTGTCATCTGCTTTCTGAAAAATAATAATAAAAAAACTTTGTGGAATCTAGAGCAATACTGTTACAGAAATGAGCTGTCAAGTGTCAGAGAATGGTTGATTTTTTTTCAAACCATTTGACAAAAGGCAAAAAAGCTTAGTAAAAGCCCCAACAATTAACTTTTAAATGATGTGTCAGCTTGAAGTAGCAATAATCTATGCAAAATTGGCTTCTGCTGTTAATGCTCTGCTGTTGTAGTATTTACAATCCATTATTTTTTGTTATTTCTAATAATGCTTTTTAAAAGGAATAATTCAAACCTGAAGACTGTTTCCTGGTATGCATTTTGTCTATTATAAATATAAGATGAAATTACTCTGGACTAACTGTAAATGCAATTTATGTCACATGTACAAAGAATCTCATTTAAAAAACATTCTGTTAAATACAACTTTAGAGCAAGATGGCAGTTCAACCAACAATTAACAGCACCAAGTATGCGAAAAATGTTCGTGGTTTTTGTTTGTATTATGTGGAATGTGAAGTAGGATGCACTTCTCTGCTTATTTATGCAGAGCACACATTGACCTGCTAAAAGAGTGAATTGGGTGGTGCTGGGAAAAAGAAACATATTTAAATTGTACCTATAATCCATGTCATGTGTAAAAACATGTCCTCTGCCACATGTCTCTTCTAGTGTGCTAAAGCACTTAACAGAGGATGGAAGCATTTCTTCAAGGATTCTTGAAGACACAGTGCAAACTTCTTTAGAAAACAGTGCTTTTGTCATGACAGACAGTATGTGTAAATCCCAGCATGAGAGAATTTGGCAGAGCAGACTGAAATGCTTTTTAGCTTGCACAGACCCAACTTCTTTCTTTTTTGTTTTTTTAAGGAAATGAAGAAAAGCCTCTCCAGTAGGTGCTGTGTGGGCATTTGTATTTGTGTCTCAGTTGATAAAAATACACAACAATTGTGGCAGAAATCGGTGCCCGTCTTCTGCCACGAGAGTTTGTCATCTGCTTTGGCTCAAGGCCGAAGATTTCCTCATTACACAATGTTTATGTGTGATAGCAACTCCATTGGATTAAATATGGATTTTACTGCATTTTGTAGCAGCAGCAGAGCTGTCAGTGAGGTTTAAGATATATCAGTCTGGCTTTTTTGGCAGGGACTTTATCAGTGTCAGTAGTATTCTGGATGTCAAAAAAGGGGTGGGAAGGAGGGAGTGGCACACTCTTTCCTACACTGAAATGCTTGTCACATTCCACAGAATTTCATAGTCTCACTTAGAAAACAATTTCCACTCCATTTCTTGTATGCTTCCTGAAAAAATTACTGCTTCAAATTTGACAGTAACTGATACTCTGCTGGATCCAGGAAAGCCTCTCTAGCAGCATTTGCATCACTGTGCAGTGTTTCCATGACTGGCCTCATGACCCCAAAACAAGTTTTCAAGAATGAGAATAAGGACTATTGAGTGCACTAGCAAATGTAGCAAGATTGTATTTGTTGTAAGATGAATAATGGTGTCAATTATTCTTAAATTTCTCTTTCATTTGATGTACAGTAACTGAGATTTCAAAGCTTTTTTTTTCTTCAATGCATTCAAAATTTCTAAGGCAAGACAGAGCAACACCTAGCCCTAAATCCTAGAGTTATTTCAGTACTCCAATGCTTGGCTGGCAGATGAGCGTGTAAGAACTACTGTAGACAAAGGGCTCCTGCTACTACTTATCTGCAGAGGTCAAAGTACAGAGTTTATTTCAACTGCTGAATAGAACACTGCAGCTTACAGACACATAGATCCTCTAGGGGAAAGCAAGGATTTTAAGTGCCAGTTCATTCCCCCTTCCTTTCTTTGCTATAAGTACTCCAGAGATCTGCAAGGGAAAGTGGCATTTAGCCAGGACAGTATTTTTATGAGAGAATTGCTGAGAGACAGTAAACTAAGAACAAGCTTAGAAACAAGGAAGTTTGGAGTTTAACTCTACACATGTCAGTGATGCACAATACAGCCTTGGTGAACATTCTTATTGGTTATCTCAACCACTTCTAAAAATTGGGAAGGTAAAAATCCATAAAAAAAGTATAGGAATTAACCTATGTTTACACAGCAGTCTGAAAATACACACAATTTGTCCAAATATTTGTGTCTACTTTGTGCTGCAGAGTTGGAAATGAGTTTACAATATATAATACACCACTTCATTCACATGCCTGGGGCTTAAAACACCTCTAAAAGTACTCACTCTGGGCTGACTCCTTCCTTACACCACAATGCTTGAATTGTTGTCTAAAAACTGTTTAGAATGTTGCCACTAAAACTCCATTTCTCCAGACAGAATTGTACATAGTTAATCCTTCCCCAGCTCAAAGTCCAAGTACCTTTTCTGTTACTCTTGTTTGCTAAAGACATGTTGGAGAGGGAATTAAACCCCAGCAGTGCCCAGCCCTGAGCTACCAGTAATCAGTGCTTTCTTGGTACAGCAGGACATGCTAACAACAGCCATCATAAACTTTGTATTTCTTTCCTTTGTGTGTCTTATTCCCAGCTTTATTATTAGTTGGAAACTGTATTTAAAATTTTGAAGGGTGAAGATTGACAGACATTTAAGTAACATTTAAATATGAAGCATGCGCAAAGCTTATCTGAATGTTTAACAAGGTCATTTTATTTCCACGAGCACAAAATAACAAACAGTTCTACCATGTCAGAATGTGCAGTAATTTTATCTGACAGCTAAGATTATGGTTTGGGTATGTAGTAACATTTATTGGCAACTCTGCCAGTTGGGTATGATTGTGAACTGAGCATAGTTAAGAAAAATGAGAATGCATTTCTTTTGTGACATGAAAGGACCCTTTCAAAATGCTTCTTCAAATCAATGGATTTCTATACCCTGCATGTATGATTCAGACCCGCAGAGCAGCCAATATGCACGATTGACTCCCTATACGTTCCTGAATGCTAATGTCACTGCAACCAGCAGAGAGATACACAAAATCCTTATTTTGTTCTCCTTATTTTTAGATTACCAGCAGAACTCAAGTAAACTGAGTTTATGTTCCATTTTCCAAACAGTTCTCCTTAAAACTGCAAAATGGAAAGCTTAGATATGAAACAAAGATGTCTCATTTAAGTTGAAAATAACAGCTTAATGGAAAAAAAAGGAAATTAGGAGCAACATGGACAAGCCTAAGTGTCTTAGAGCTTAAATAAAAATAATGCCAATTTTTAAGCTTGTGGTAAATATTAAATTAATAATAACACCTTTTGGGACTTAATTCAGTCTGCATCAGAAATTATTATACTGTAGAAAAATAGTAAAAAACCCCGCAATGTACAGGTCTGTAAAAGATTAGTAAGTGTTAAATAGTATAGAAAAAATTCAAGTAAATTAGCTTACCTTTTCTTGCCAGTGTAATATGCCAATTATTGCCAGGATGAAAACACAGACACCAATTAAGGCTATAGCTGTTAGCAGTACAATGTTACTTGGGGTCAAATACAGCTTGGCACTCCAGCTACACAAAAGAAGAAAATCCAAGGAAACATTAATACCCTTCATTAAGAAGCAGAAAACAGATTTAACTTACAAAGATGAAAAGAACCTGTTAGGGTAAGACAGGTGACAACTTCGTCTACAGAAACAAGCAGCTCTACTTAGAGACTGAAGCTTAATGATGTTTACTTGGAAATATATGGCTTAATGGAATTATTTTTGAGTAATACCATGTCTAAGTACAGTTTCTGTTTAACTTTTTATGAATGCTATGGATATCCTCAGGGAATGAGCTTTTTCTCATTAAGAGATTTATTTTCTGCCCTTGCCTAGGCCAAAGTAAAATGCGTAAGGAAACCTTTCACAGGAATGCCTGGGGCCTGGGGCCACGGAGCAGCAGCAGGAAATAAACCCTGAAAGACTTTTCCTCCACATGAGAAGCTCCTCTGGACAGGCTCATGGGTCCAGTTCTCTTTGGCTGAAGTTTACAGGGACAGCTGCAGTTCTAGACAACATAACCAGTTGATTATGGCTGAAGATCAACAAAATTGAGCACCTGAGGGCTCCTGGAAAACATCCCTCAAATCATGTGGGGTTCTGAGGCCTGAGGAACCCCCTTTTTGTACTACATCATCCCCGTGTTTCCTATCATGGGAAATCTGTCAGCAGCAGGCTCTGTGTTGGGGCCTCTCAGAAAAACACATACCTATGTTAAAAAAAAAACATTAAGAAGCTTTTATTATGAAATCTGATTTCTTCTGGGGATTCCATCTTCTGCTATTCTACAATGTCCATAAACCCACTTTATATAAAAGCAAAAACAGTTTAAAGATACGAGAACAGAAATTGTTTTGCATAGCACATACCTTTAAATACCTCAAGACTGTAACTACATTTTCATCTGGCAGATGTTATTTCTGTGGTTGTTAATTAGCAACTCAAGCAACACATCACTTCTCCACTGTTATTTGTTCTGTAGTAAAATTAACTGCTGAACTGATGTCAGAATCATTTCTGCATGATAAATGCAACTGACCTCACTGGTAGATCAAGCGGCAAAACGCAGCTGGAATATTTGACTAATGTTTTCTCTAATAGCAAAAAGAGAAACATGCTCTCTTTCTGGGAGAAACATTTTAATTGCAAAGCGAATTCTGTGTTCAAGCTCCTGTGCAACCAACCCATTCACCTTTACTTAGAGGAAAACATTCATTCCTGTAGCAACAGCTATTGCATTCAGAAGGGCTGAAGTAAAGCTTTTCTATGGAACCAGACAGAAATTGCATGTTTGGAGAAACAAAAATGTTTAATTCAACCATTACCATGCTTGTAATTTGTCACTGAGGATGTTGTTAAATCTAGCAAGTATGTTATTATTTACAGGAGTGGAACTGGTAATACATTTTGATTGTTTGTCTGAGCTGGTAATAGGTTTTGATTGTTTATGGGCACCATCTGAGAGGCTCTGTAAATACCTGAGCAGCATTCTCAGCTCCAGCTCAGAACTGACCCCCTGCCCTTGTTCTTCTGTAACTTTCTATACAAATGACTATTTCTAAACCTTCACATAATGCCTAATGTAAACTGTGTATTAATGGGATTTTGGGAAGTGCAAATCCAAATGATGACGTTACCTTCGAGGAACATGATGAGGATAGGGAATGACTATGAGCTGGGAGTTTGGTATGATAGCTGTCCATTCTTGTTTTCTTATGGACTGAAAGAAAAACAAAGGCTGTGTCAATTCCTAACAAACCAACATACTTAAAAGCAAAGAAATTCTCTGTTGAAACCTAGAAAAGGAGAAATAAGAGTTGTAGGGTTGTTTTTTTTTTAAATTTAAATATAAGTGATTAATCCCTTATC
Source organism: Vireo altiloquus (assembly GCA_013396875.1). Taxonomy (NCBI): domain Eukaryota; kingdom Metazoa; phylum Chordata; class Aves; order Passeriformes; family Vireonidae; genus Vireo; species Vireo altiloquus. The sequence continues at coordinate 1,199,689 of VZRF01010901.1, forward strand.
TTTTTATAAACCTGTTAGTCTGAAAGCTCCAAAATGCTTTCAAACCCACCCCCAAAAGTAAAAAGCAAAATAACTATTGCTGACATGAAACACAGCATCTGCTTTAAAAGTACAAAGCAACAACATAATAGGGAAAGAAGAAAAGAAGTGATTCTACAAAGGAGGTAGGCAAAGCAATTATCCAAATTAGAATTTGGCCAATTTGAGCACCTCACTTTTCAAAGTAGTTTTCAAAGCAGTACCAAAGTACCACCTCACTTTTCAAAGTAGTACCATCAGATCTTTAAAGTCTGAAAATGGTGAGGAGCCCACTTTTATGTTTCATGTGAAGATTAAAGAATCACAGTAACCTCCCCTTCCCACGACACTGACCATGGTTTTATCACCAAGGCAGAAGTGATTGAGTCCCAGCCTGGCCAGAGCGACCCTGGGAAAGCCCTACAGCTACTGCAGTCCAGAATAATTGAATCCTTAGACCTAACACCCATTTGCCCTACAAACAAGCACTACATACTTGTGCTAACATTTATAGACAGTTTCAGTCTTCTTTTGATTTTATTCTGGCTTCAGAGCTTATACACCTCTCCAAAAACTGGGCAAACCTTGCTGTATGCAAACTTACTTCTTTGATATTCTTACTTCAGAAAATGAAAAAAAAAAGTCCCAGCAGTATTCCCACCTGAAGTCTCTTAGGAAAGGCAGCACCATAAAAATTAGCTTGACAATCTTAAATATCAACCAACCTTTTCTCCTAAGGGGCGAGGGATGCCAACGTACAAGTGGTCGAGGAAGTTGGCACTGCGGCCCAAGCCCAGCACGTTGTAGGGCAGCTGGAGAGAGTAATGTGCTGACTGGCTGAGCTGGCCAGCTGGAAGGGAAGCAGAAAGGAACCCAAGTAGGTATTTTAGGGGAAAAAAAACCGCAATCAATCAACCAACCCCCAAACTACCAACCTGCTACACAAATACACATTCCCCAGTCAGTAATAAAAATGTTTAAAAAATTTTAACCAATTCCATGGGTATTTAATTCTTAAAGGCTCAATCCCACATTTCCAAACTAACTGTGAGTGCTCACTTGGAGAACAGCTTAAATGCTTTACACTTCTAGGTAGACAATTCTTTTGAGCATCATTTTTATGTCAAACCAAATCTCCATTATTTGTTACAAGTTGAGAAGAAATCAACTATCTGCATTTATTTTTATGATTAGTGCCAAGTCTCTTGCCCCATTGATTTACAAGATCAGACTCAACATGTGAAGGTTCACTTTAATGCTTGTCACTGTTAATCAGTAATTACTACTGTGTCACAAAATTAGCTAAGTAAATTCTCATGAAAAAATTTCAAGGAATAATTTAATTTAATTAATGAAAACAGGATTGCAGTGGTTCCAAGTTAATAATAATTAAAGGAGAAACTGTAGGTGGAAAATAAGATTCTTGGTTTCCTGAAAAGGCAGTGGGGAAACACACATGTGCTGCAGTTACCAGCAAGTTCACTGGCATCCCACTTCCAAAGTATCCAGGTATTCCATTTAAATAAAAAAATCTTGTAATCTTTTAATTTCTGGCCAACAGATTCAGATCCTGTGTGGGTTCTTTGTTCTCTAGAAGCCTCTTAGCAAGTGAGCTGGCTCCTCAGCAGGGATGGTATCAACACCTCAGAAGCACTGCAGTGAATTCAGCCTTCACCAGATTAACAGGAGTGAGTTCAAGGGACACTTCACAACCACAAGTGGGTTTCTGTGACCAACAGAAAGAGCTTTTCACAAGGATGTGATTTAGTCAGTATTTTAAGAGCATCAGATTTCTCTCTGCTTTGACCCCTAATAGATCATGCCTGAAACTGGAAATTATACATGAAACACCAAAATGCAACAGAATGTAAATTAAAGAACAGGAATCCAGATTTTGCAATGAATTTACAGCCCACTCTTTTTACCTCTCCACACTGCCATCCAAGGCGCGATTCAGGAGGCAGCACTTCTACCTCAACCCACCAGCTGTGGGCCAGACTGGTGACACCACATCTGCACAGCTGTGGTGAACAGAGGGGCAGGAAAAACTCCTAACTGACCACCAGCACTTCTCTGGCAAAGCCAAAAATCCTTTCAACAAAAACCAACCCCAAGCTCCCATTCCTGGCTCCTGGAGAGGCACAGTAATACAGCACACAATACAGCAGCACTTCATCCAGGGACAGCAAAGACACCATGCCCACTCCCAGAAGCAGCTCTTCAGCTCTCGCATGCTCCTCTGGGGACAAACTACTCCCTGTATTGCAGGCTGGCAATTCTGAACCCCTGCTCATTACAATGATTACTTCATGGGTCTGTTTTTTGTGAACCTCCCTGCCCCTACCAGCTTTTGAGGAAGCCATTTGCTATATGCTGTCAGGCATGTTTTGAAACAGGTTAATCAGGAGGTAAATATTCTGTATTATTGTGGGTTTAGAGTTATAATAATTTATTTTAAAAAGCAAGATAAACGTCAACTGAGATCTGAAAAATCAGCTTGATGCAGTTACCTTTGTATTAAGCTAAAATGTGATTAGCAAAAAGAAACAGAAATGGTCTTCCTAAAGATTATACACATTTTAGATGTACTTCTTCCCCACAGAGAACCATGTAATGAGCAAGCAGTTGAGGAAATATTCCAGTTGGGTTTGTACTTTCAGGTCTCTATTGCGAGAACAAGGAGTAGTGTGCACATTGTTAGGTAAATGTCTCGATGACAGAAGATGTGCCACAAAGCACTGACTGAGCAGCTTTTCTCTTTAAGAACAGGGATTGTTTCCAGTAAGTTGAAATAACACAGGATAGGACAGCATAGGATTTGAGTCCCGAGTCTGTCCCTGCCTTGAAGAAAATGTCCCTGACATGACCTTGGCTGAACTGCTCAGTCTCTAGGTGTCAACATCCAAACCTAAAATGGGACTAATGCTCGAATTACCAACTATCTGAAACCTCCAGTTACCAACATACAAGTAGTAAGAGGCAAAGGTGGGTTTATTTAATTTGACTTCCTTATAGAAACAAATCAGATGTTTGTCAGTGTTAGTTAATCATGCAATGACATAAAAAAGATTTTCTTTTAGAATTTGTTTCACTAATGCTGAAGGACTTTCCCCAAAAGAACAAGGTACTGCTGTAACATCGAAAAGCTTTTAGAATTGCTTTTGAGTGAAATATTTAGGATCATGAGAAGACTGCTACTAAGATCTTGCTTTCTTCTTTCATCTTACAAATGAAATGAATGTCAACTAAATTAAAGGGAATAAAAGAAAATGTCATATACTGTGTGCAGTCAGCCTTAAAGAGGTTAGAGAGTCACATACTGCAGCTAGAATTCTTAAAGCACTGCATAATTTCATGGCTACTAACGCTGGTTCTTATGCCTACTAAGATATGGATAATGAAATCTTATGCTTCAGGATGTAAATAGATCATTTGCAAAGGTCAGAAAAGAATGTTTTCTTCTACACAGCAGGCAGAAAATGTGCACATATTTATTTTTTTATTTGCCTTTAAAATTGGGAGGTATTAGCTAAGCAGGATGATAGCATGTAGAAGGTTCCAGTTTACACTAAAGCTGACTAAGCACAGGAGATCTTTGAGACTCTTGCTTTTCTCACCCTATATCTATCATAAATTCTGTTTGATGCTTACTGAAAAGTTCCACTTAGAATTACAACCAAGTAATTAAGAATGACAACTGCTCACCTGAGAAACATAAAAGCCCCAAACCAAGATGAAAAATACAAAGAGAAATTACAGAGTACTGTCAACAGTTTATTGTCATTATCTGAAGTTCCCAGTTACCAGTAAGTAATTTTCTTACGAAAATATTTCAAATTTAATTTAAATAGCAACCACAGCAATTTGCTCTCTGTAAAACTACTTGTTCCAAGAAAATCTGAAAATCGTTTTGCATCTTTAAGGAGGAAAGTGGGATATATTTCTTACATTAAAATTGTTCTTTAGGTTTTTGGAAGTCAGTGTAGCCAAGATGGAGAAAGTGGCTGTTGCTTCAAAGTTTGTTTTACTTCATCAGTAGAACTGTTACTATAAACAAGAATTAAATAACCTTCTCTTGACCATGCTACATATGATTTCTTTTTAATACTACTTTTAAGATAATTCAATACTATGTCTTTTGCCTCAAGCTTCTTGTTTCAAAAATGCTATTTCAAAGCAAGCAGATATCATGGGCTATGGTATTGGTATCAGAGGTGGTGTTCTTGTTTTAGATCATAAATCATTAAATTAATTGTTTCAAAAAACCTTGGGCAGAGTAAAATCCTCAACATTTTAGGACATGGTTTTCCGTGGTTTCAGCCTCTCAGATATCAAATTTGTAAGAAAAAGCTAATGACGTTGGGCAGGCAAACCTCAGAAGATTTTGCAGAGTTTGATATTCAGAAACCATTCTGGACCTTTTGGAATCAATCTCCTTACCTCTGAAGTCTGGCATATAAAATTGGAAGCAACTCGTATCATTAACCTTTCCAAAGTCTTGTCTAAAAACCAGAGCCATGTGTTGTCTGTGACACATCCAGTACTTGTTCTTTTATACCTGAATTAAGTCATTTTCCTTCTGTTTCCATTATCCTGATATAAACTTGCTGAAAGCTCAAGGGTAGCCTGTTCTGCCCTGAGCTGAACCGAAATGTCCTCAACAGCTTATTTCAGGCTGAAGAATTTAACTTTGAGGGGAAGGTGCTTGCATTTACATGTAGAAGCAATGCCTTCTCTTGTTTAAACAGCACTGACAACATGTAATACTGGATTTAGGAACAGCCTCATTGAACCTACAGAAATAGATGCACAATACTGATAGTGGTCAATCAGGTTAAATAAACTTATTTTGTGAAATAATAGAGCAGAACATGTGAGATCACCACACAGAACTGAAAGACTAATGGAAAATTGTGGTTTCCTGAAGCATTCCTTATAATTTATTATGCTCTTCTTAACAAAATATTATTTGGATTTGATTAGTCAATTAAAAGCCATTCTGAGTAATTCAAAATTCAGTAATACTAATCAGGATTCCAAAAGTGTATCCTTTAGTCTCAGACTTGCATGTAAATTCTTCTGTACCCTCACCCACCTGAATACTGAGGTCAGCACATCAATGACTTCTTTTATATAGATTAAACAAACATATGCATCCTAGAAAAAGTAAAAATTAGTCCAAAACCTGCCATGCAGAAGTTGCATGGGTTGCTGCATAGCTGGGAGAACACCTAGGCAAGAGCTGGAACAAGACAAAGGCAGTTCTAGATTTTGGTACCACCTCACAGTGACCATGAGGCACTTCCCAGCACAGCTGAGACACTGCAGTCATGTTTGCTCTGCAGCCTTACCAGTATTGGGCTAAACTGCACTGAGTATTTCCCCATTTTTTTTTAAGCTGCCAGCTCCTTATTTTATTTGAAAATATGCCAGAACCCCTTACTGCAAGAGAAAGGGAAAATTTAACTGATAGTAATGAAAAAGCCATGGAATATGCCTAAGAATTTATGAAGAAGCTTTCAGGAAAAAACCCAAACTAACAAAACCCCAACAATGGAACTTGGAAGCTTCATAGAAAGTTGGAGAAATTGATTTGCTTGGCTTTAGTTGAAAGCTTTACTTCAGTTCCTTTATTACTGCCTTTGGGGGTCACTGGTTGGAAAAAAATGTAGTGGTCAAAGAGTTCTTTTTCTGCTTAAAATATGCAATGGTAACTTCAGTTTTCTAAGGGCTGGGGGTGTCTCTCCAGCTGGCTGCTCATTTCCTTAGTCCACCTAATAGGAAATTCCAGATTAATGCAGTACACAGCTTCACCTCTCAACCTTTTCTGCAATACCTGGTTCTGAAGTACCAGAAATAACATGGCAAAGGGAGTTCAAAGTGCACTCTTGGGACTTGGACACCAATGATTGCTGTGCTGCATATTGCCTGGGATACTTCTGCAAGCCCAAACTCCAGATGCATTTATATGAGAATATGTATTTTTATGAAAAATACCTTTACACCATAAAATTACAGAAGTAAAACTGGTAACTCTTTAAACCCCTCAAACTATAAAATTATCATATTGCTGATACTGGGAAGCTGTGTCATTTGTAATGCCCAAATATCCAAGGTTTGGTAATATTGCAAGCAACATTACAAGTTAAAGTAAGTTTTTTAAACAAAAGGGAGTTATACAGAAAAACATACTAGCAGGCTATTCCCACCTACTGCAACCAGAAAATCCCTCTTAATAGAATCCAGCTACTCACTTATTAAATTATTCCAGCTTGTTCCATGAATACACTTCTTTCTGCGTAGTGGAATTCTACACAATGAACCTTGCAGTGTCAAATGGCCATTGAAAATAAGCTTATTTTGCTTTTTTTCTGGTACATATTGCAATGCTTATGTTTAAATTCACGACTATAATAGCTGCTAGACATTTGTGTTCACCTCACAATTCAATTTATTTAAACAGCAGGAGAACTCAATGCAACAACAGGGAAGAGTAAGCAGATTTCAAAAAACCAGAAGGGCACGACTTCACAGCATGTGAAAGGTCATTCTGCTGTGGAAGGTTTAAAACAAAACAAAGCAACACCAGCAAAATGAAAGAGCTCTGGAATGAGAGCTGCAAAGGCCTTCAGCCCACACAGCTTCACTCACACAGATGCTTAAACAAATTATGACTTGAGCCATATGAGCCATTCAGCAAAGCTACTCTTGTCATCTTCCTATGGATATGGAGCTTTGAGGAAACCCAAACCATTTATTGCCACTTGTTCCTGGCCCATAGAATGAATACATTTGGTAGACACAAGCTGCAAGTATGAGCCTATTTATTTCAAACTCTATCAGCATATTTTTACTTTGGGAGAGAAAATTCAGATGCACATAGCACAGGCTGAAACACAGAAGATATTCTCCCAATAAAAGCCTGGCAATGTCTGTGTAGAGCTGAAAATCCTGGCTGTCACTCATACTTAACTGTGGGATTTCCTTAAAAATAACAATTCCAAAGGAAATGGGAGAAGGAAGGTTGCAGGATATGGATCAGAAAGCATGACTTAAATCTGAGTTTGTGTACTTCTCTCAGATTTACACTGGACCTGGTCTGATCTCAACCATGAAATTCCTTAAATATTTGAAGAAGCTGTTGCAGTTGATTTTCCTCTCAGGAAGAGAGGGTCTGAGGAGGTATTAACTGCAGATGTAAGGCCCAGAACTTCTCCATTGTAATGCCCATGTTGGCAAATGCTGCTCCTTGTAGCTAATTTAACAGTATTTCTTGTTGTAAGATTACAAGTGAATTGAGCAATGTGGAAGTAAAAGCACAGAATACATGTTAATTATTATTCTGCTATCTTTTAACAACATACTGGAATGTTAATAGGAGACAGAACAATTCTGACAATGTTTTTAAGAAAACCCTCATAATTATGCAAATTTCCTGTAGTTAAGGCTTGGCAGATCAAAGAACCTTAAAATGAATTAGATAAGGACAGCAATATGAGCCTTTTTATTGACTCTTTGCACAAATCTTGCCTACATGAAAGATGCCAAAACTCACAACTAAAGTCCTGCAGAATTGAGGAGATCAGAAGCAGTGTGGGGGCTTTGAGTACTTTATGATTTGCTTAGGCCTGGGGCTGGAGGAATAACTTCAGGTGACTGCTTGCAGTGGTCCAGCCAACAACTGTTCCCCACTGAGAGCAGCCATAAAGGCTGTAAATAACAGCAGCTGACTTTGGAGGGGACACGAAAAGGGAATGGTGAGTTTTGTTTTCATCACAAAAAAGAACTGCTTTTACTCCTGTTATTTCTTGGGAAAGGGATTAATTCTTTTAAAATTTTGATTAGTTCATTACTCCTTTCAGATTAATAAGAGCTTCAAATATGGATTGTCCTGTAATATTATATAAGCAGGGAAAATAAGTTGATGAAAATTAGTTTTAAAATAGCATATTGATGCTAAATAAATAAAAGCTTAATGTGGAAAAGATGTTTTGTAGGTTTAAACATGGCCCAAAAATGCCATGTGGGTATGGTACTGCCTACCAGTACACATAAGGAGTTTTACTTGATGATTTATTGATAGTCAAATAGAAGAGGATTGTGATGTAATGGGCTGTTTTTCAAGACAACAACCTGTAGGCCAGTAATTCTAGTTAGAACATTTACTGAATCTTACATGTAACACTTGCAAGAGAAGAAAATCTAGCTACAAACTTAATGTAATACCCTCAGAAAGCTCGACTTTGAAAAGTTCTTGCAGGAATTATACAGACTCAAAAAAATCTATTAACTTATTAGTGTTGAGAAACTGATCAAAGACAGCATTAGAAAATTCCCTGTGGCAATACTGCTGGGGTCATAAATGCACTTGGAATTCATTACTGTTATTTCATAATGTCAGAACACAAAAGGAAATTCATCATGCCTGGACTCTGTTAGGTTTTTATTATTGTAAATATGGTAGCTGTGAAGGGAATATAGCAGTATTAAATCACATTTGATAACTGTTTCTTGGAGTAAATTGTTAAAAACATTGCATTTCTAGAAGAACTGCCCCCCCCAAACCCAAACAAACAAACAACAAAGCTGCAACCAAGCAAACTCAGCAAACCCTAAAAAAAAAGTATAAGAAAAATGCATTTGCTTTTGTTCTTGGAAGAGAGAAAAACAAATAGGAAAATTATACATTAAATAGGTCCAAATTTTAAGCTAGTTTTATTCCACACATTTGTAAGATATGAGCATTGTTCCATGACATAGAGGAAGAAAAATATCTTTATTTAAGCATGTACAAGTACAGAAATGCTAGGGTATCAAGATATGTTTTTGCGGCTATCTGGTTTGTATTTCAGGACATCTTCTTTCTCTTTGATTTTTCTCAGATGGAATTAACAGTCCTGAGCACACTATTCATGGTGAGAGCATTGCCAGTGATTCAGATTGACTCAGGACCTTAACATGTTGGCATTTCCCTCCCTAAATTATTGCTTTTATGTAAGTTAGTGTTGTACAGAATACAGTCCTCCCAGTGAACTACTGGAACATTTTTCTTTTAAATCTAAGTTGAAATGAGACTGGAGTGACAGATGCAGATGACTGCACTTAGAGACCTTCATACTCTGATCCAATGTTCAGCTTTTGAGTTTGGGATTTTCTGCCTAAGCAAAAAGTGAGTCCATTATAGTCCTAAGATTAACAGTCCTAAATGAGACTAATAAACCACTCTGTACAGTCTCCTGTGTTTTCTAGGAGCCACTAGTACCCACCTAGGAAGGCAGCATAAAGGATACTCTAACATCAGGCACTGCTTGGCCTAATGGATGATTCTCCTTGGCTGCTTTGTTTCTGGACTCCTGCAGACTGTGGCATGTGCACCATCTCAGGCCATGACACCTTCAGCTCCAAGTTGCACCAAGCACTCCTTCCCCTGGAGTTTGACCCTGTCACCTAATGGTTGATACCCTGCAGTTCCTGTGCTACCTCAAAGGACACAGGCATTTCCTCTCCAGCTTCCTCAGCCTGCTCAGGATTTGATTTTGTTTGCTGCCAGTTGTAGTGAACGACTCCAGACAAATACATCTCGTGTGCACTGAAAATTATCTGATCCTTTGTCATCTGGCTACTAGGATTGTATTTAGGTATTTCAAGACCACTGCTGTCTCTTAATACATAATTGCTTAGGAAGCAATTAGAAGCTTATGCTATTTCACAAACTGATGATATTTTACCCAACAATTTTTTAGATACAGCCAACTGTTCAAACCCAACTGGCACAGGACAAATGAAAAAATAATGCAATTGCAATGTTTGTAATAAAAATGCAATCTGTAAAGAAGGAAGAGAACGTTGGGGGGTTTGGCACTGTAAACTGAAGGCACCATTGAAACCATTCCCATTTCCCTCTGTCACCTTTCCAACTCTCCAGGCTGCTGAGAAGCACATGCTCAGACAGACTGCCTTGGATATTCTCACAGTGAGCTTCCCTTACCTGACCCATTTTTCAGGTACCCGTTTGCATCCACAGTGGTGTACATGATGTAAGGACCAGGCTGATTAACTCCAAAGGGCTGCAAGGGATAAAAACCAAAGAAAAAAGCAGGCAAAATTTTAGGAACAGACAAAGCTCTAGTAATTAAACAATAAACAGAAGAAAAGTGGTTTTACATTAATAATTTATTTTTTATATTTTAACTTCAGAATCTTGCAACTGTTTTGGTCATTGCATTATGTGGAAATCAGTTTTCAAAATCAGGGTAATCAGCTGGCTAAGTAATGTTTAGTTTCCCATGGAGAAAGCAATACTATTCAGTACTCTGGCAAAAGATTTAATGTTTTCTTGGAAGCTACAAGTAAAAAAAAAACCTAAAAGTTCAAAGAAATAACTGCATGTTCTGAAAAAGCAGAACTCATTTGATACTGAGAGAATGTACTATCTTGATGGTGTTCCTGAATTGAAAAATACTACACCAATTCCATCTTTTTATCATTATTAAGAAATGTTTCATTTAATTCATGAGAGTGAACAGGTATGTGTTGAGTATTGGTATCTAATATAAGCAAATTTTCTTGAGGAAGAAAACATACATAAATATCAAAATACAGTCATGAGGAAAAATGAAACAAACACACAAACATCCAAGGAAGTTGTGCATTACTGAGTGATGAACCATAACAAATGCACCTAACTAAGAAGGGGTGGGGAAGGGAAAGGGTAAGATACAACCACAAGAATTGATTTTAAAGGAATTTTTCAGCTTTTTTTCCCTAGTGCTGAATTCAAGCTGTTATTAGGGCATCAAATCCAGTAGAGAGCTTCCAAGTAAGTCACAGAGGGAACACTAAAAGAGATGATGACATGTTTCACACCATGCCTCAAAAAATAGTAACTTTAAACCACAAGAGTAAGTGATAATGATGACAGTTGAGATCAAAGCCTGAAAATAATAACTTATTAGAATGAAAAGTAAGGAGAGACCACAAAGGTGATGCTAATGCAGATCTATGAAAGATGAGTGAATAAGATGAAATTAATTTTTTTTTGTGCCACATAGCTGTACTCTGGCATAATGTACCTCATGTTACTTTCTGACAGAGAACTCCTATTACAATGGAGGCAATAGTGTTTCAGTGATCTCGATAATGAAATGTTCACCAACATCTGCTGTGAAGATTTGCTTTTTAAACCCTCAATTTTTGTAATTAAGTTAATGATACTATCAAACCTCATTATTTTATAACAGAAATTAAACCCCACGTCTCAAAATAGGCTTGAAGCAAAGGTTAGCTCCATTTGAAGCAAGTTTTCTATTTTAAAGTCAAAATTAAATGTGAAGTTTTTCAGAGCTGAAGTGCTACTGCTACCTCTGATTCCTCTAAGTTCCTCTCTCAGGCCACCTTTCACTGTGAACATTGCTAAACAATTTGCTAATTGGCAGTTTGGTGGGTGAGTTACAGATAAATAAAATAATCTAAACAGAAAACAGCACATGTGTATGGAGCTGTGTGCAGAATCATCAGAGCCCAGGGCACTTCCTTCCTTGACTGTGCCCACTGCAGGAGTTCAGCCAGAAGAAGCTCCATGGCTGATCTGCCCCACAGTCAGTTTTACCTGGACTTTCTAAGAGCCCACCAAGACTTGGCACAACTCACAATCTGGGCACCCAAGTTCCTCTCATCTCTGGTGTATGCCAGCCCCCAGTGCTGGGCAGCAAAGCTCCTGCATTATCACTCTACTGATTCCAGCTCTGAGCAGCAGCTGCCCAAAGGTGTGGGTCTCACAAGGCAGAAGTTGGCCAGTCATGATTTGGATTACACATTCTTCCAGTCACTAACTCTTTTAATATGTTGAGAGCTTTTGGTTAATTAGACTTCAGCTTATTGGAAGCTAAACACTGAACAAAGGCATAGTTACACTTACTGTGATTTTCCGAGGACAGTCATTAGAACAGAGGCCGCTGAGAACTGCAAGAACAAAAAGTGAGCTTGTTGTGTTTGTGTTCACAAAGCATCTTAGAAGCACCACCTTTGAAATCTGGTGAACTCTACTGACAGTGCCAGGTAGCCATTAAACCACAAAGAAAATAAGTATCTTCTTTGTGATTTATGTTAAAATGTAACATTTCCTAATCTGCTGGAAGCATACTTGGCAGAAATTCATCAGTCCCTGTTTTATCTCACCTCACTGGTTAACCAGCTGCAAAAGGACAGATTTGCCAGTTAGAAAAATTCCAAATTAAATAATTTTTAAAATAGTGAACTATACATTTTATTCATTATTCTTCATTTCTAACCATTTAAAATCCTGGCAGTGATTCAGCTTTACTTTTTTAACTGATAAAAACATAAAGGCTTTTCCTTCTATACAAGGCATCATTTTGGAACTTGATTTAAAGCAATTCACAAAAGCTCTAACAAGCAAAAATCCGATTACCCACTTATTCTATTAATTCCAAAGTATTATAAGCAGATGTATATAATGCTAATTAATATCTAAAGCCTGTGACAGTTGTTCCAATTACTTGTTTAAAACTTACTAGTTTGAAAAATCAGTTACATTCAGAAATCTCTGTTAAAAACCTAAACAAGGGACAGAGAAAGCCATCTGTTCTGTAAGCCAGGACATCCTGTCACACTGAGTATTAGAAAGAAACAACAAAACCCACACACATACAATAATCTAAGGTCCATTCTGATGCAAAATTTGGACTTCTAATGACAACAGTTTGGTTGAGCAGCAGGCCAGTAATGGCTGTGGGCAGGGAAGAGAATACACATCAGTACTGGAGCCAGGGAAAAACATTACTTCTCCATGAATTATGGTATCCCAAAGCAAGTGTGGCAGACAGAAAATGAAGATTTGGACCAGATTTAAGGGCAGGTCATCCTAACCACCAGGAGTTTTTAAAAGCATTTTCCATCTTCTTTAAGGGTCCATAGAGTTAAGGGTACAAAATGTTTGGGACTAGGAAAATACTGAAAGATGTTCACACTCTCATTAGGAATCATTCCCTATGTGAGCCAGAAATGGCACTGCTCTAATCAAGGAATTTTTCTAATAATTTGTGTGTGAATATTAACAACTGTCAAGATTCCTAAATTATCATTCTTTGCTTGTGATTTCAAAATGTTGAAATTTCTAAATACGGTAAGATCTATTATTTTATACAGTCCAACCTCCCCTCCAAAATCTGGACAGTTAAGATGAATGTGTGGCAAAGCACAATTTGAAGACTCTATGTATCTACAATCAGACTTTTAAAGCTACAAGCTTATTTTATCTGTTACACATATGTGAGTAAGCAAATGGAACCAACTCTTCCCATTTTGATGCAGAAGGGCACACTGAAATTTGCTGTTCAGTTTCACTCCTGGAACAAATTACCTGACCAAGTACATTTGACATCAGTTCTAATGAGCAAAGCTGTTCTCACTGTCCATATGCCAAATAAGAGAACACAATGCATTTATTGATACACTAACTCAAAGCACATTTTGTTAGAAATACCTTCCCCTGTATCACAGTAAAAATATTTTTAGACACTCATTAATTCCTTTTTCCTGGGATTTCTATGCAAAAATACTCATACTCTAAAAGGGTGCTAAAAAAAGGCTTGCCCCAGTTTTTAAGATAGATTTACACAGAGTGAATCAAAAAGCATGTTGCAAATTACTCCCTTCCCCATTAAAATATCACACAATTACAATTCTGATATGGCTTTGTGAAGTGCAAGATTTTTCCAGAGGATTTTCTGCATGCTTTTGTGAATTACACTACAGATATATGGTATTATTTAAAAGAAGGCTTCTATCAACATGATAAATTATTAAACACTATCACGATGAGAACAGAGCTCAGGCTGTGGACAGAGTAGTAATTGCATCAGCCCCCAGCAGTAGCTGCAGTTCTGTTCTCTTATGGTCTGCAGAATGGGTCCTTTAGAGGGCTGGATGCATTTAAGTAACATGAAGGCAAATACAATTTTTGAAGGTGAGCCTCTAGTTGCTGCTATTGAGCTTTGTCTTCACAGGCTCCCATACAGCCTCATTTTTCACTCGTTCTCAACAAGTCAAGGAAGACAGACAAGCAATGAGCTCAAAGCTCAACACCTTTGCAGTTGAAGAGCACAGTAGGCCATGCTGTTTAAAAACCTAATTATGAACACCCTAATCTAACTCAAGCCTTTTAAACCAACTCTCATTAATTCACACACCCTGGCCATGTTCGGCCACTCTGTGCTCTCAGGGTAAAATTTGTGCCATGTGGTTTTGGGCTGGAAACACAGAACTGACTCCCACAGGGGTGCAAAGTGACCCTGAGAACAGATCATGCAGTGTAGGCAAAACACACCCTGCCAGGAGTCCCTGAAAGGAAAGCAGCCTGTTTTGAAGGCGATTCTGCATCATTCCCGTGACACACACACCAACTCCAGCAAAGCAGGCTCCATCTGGCACAGGTACAGACCTTTACAGTAATGTTTTCATATTTAATGAAATATTCACATTCTTCTCAACATCCCATTTTGATTATGCATTGATAACTTACCAATAACTTTAACAAAGTAGGCATCTGCTTCAAAGTTATTTTTCAATGTATGGATAGCAAAGTCATTGTTGGAGTAGCCTTTGCTTAGCACAATGATATCCAAGATTCCCTAGAGGAAAAAAATCCCAAGTTTACATTAGAATGCTTATTTATTCTTGAAAACAAAATGCTGTGCAGCGAAGTTTACACCTTCACTGTTTATTTTAATATCTTTCAAACATTATGAATATAACCCTAATCAATTTGGGACAGAGGGGGCCATCCACAGCTAAGCAGGAAAAGCCAAGGCTGCAGAGCCAAGGTTTGTGCAGGGCACAGGACTGGCACAGCCATGCCCAGACCCTGTTTGCTGGGGTGAGGAGCTGCACTTACATCCTCATAGATGTCAAAGAAGGTTGCTACCACAGCGTCTTTGATCTGGTTGAGGTCCGAGAGCTCCCAGAACACCTTGAACATGCGCCGCACGCTCCTGCAGCTCACGTTGTTGCATGGGACATTCTCTAGTAAAAATGCTTGTTGATTGCTGTAAAACACATATATAAAAATATATAAACCAACTTACTTGAGATCAAGTCTAAATGACAGAAATTTAAAAAATATTGTAATTAAATAGTTTAAGTGCTCTGGAGTTTAATGTAATAAAAGCTAGCAGCCATTGGGTGCTTGAAAAATCTGTAAGTACTTACGTGAACTTTACAGGCAGAATTAAAATCATTGTCATGACTGACTTAAAACAATGAATACACTGAATAAATGGATCCAAATAAACAGGAATAACTTAATTAACCATTCAGTCAAGGACTGAACATATCTTTATTCTCAAAAAAGTACAAGTTAATTTATCTGCCATTTTCCTTAATCTCCTTTGCAGTCCTTCAGCTTAAACACTATTTAAAACGTGTCCATGCTTTTCCATTATTTCATGACAGCTTCTTCCCATCCCAGCTCCATTAATACTTTTTCTTACACACTGCATGTTTTAAGTACATTTAATATTAAATCAAATCTCTATTTGTGTGTTTTCCACTGTTTCAAGCAAAATAAAAAACACAAACCCCAACCTGGTAGTGCAGTAAAAATAGGGCAAGACAAACCAAATTGGGCACTTGCTGACATGTAACACAAAGACAAGCTGCAATACTAAACAAGAAACATAGAAACCAAGCAGAATACCAAAGCTAGTGTAGAAAAATCTCCCTTCTAAAGAGTATCCAATAGGTGCCTGTGGGTCAGTGGGAGACACAGGGTTCCCACTCTCCCTGATAATGTATTTCTGGAATTGGGAAAACCTCCCACTTTGCCAACCTGAGTTCAACTCTTCAGGCAGGTTTGTATCCTGGGAGCCTGGTAGAATCCTTCACTGCCTTGGCAATGGAAACAGATGAAGTTTCCTCCTCTCCTTCTGGGGGCAGAGCCAGGAGCCAGAGCAGTGTTCTGTAAAGGCAGCTCAGCTGTCAGAGCCCAGGGCAAGAGCCAGAACCACGTCCTCAGTGTGACCCTGACCACGCTGCTGCCTGCGTGGGGACAGAGAGCTGCTTTCTGTGTCTCTGCAGCATCCAGGATGCACAGGCACACACAGGCACTTCTCCTTAGGCAAATCACTGAATTAATGGATGGCCAAAAGGAAACGAGGTCATGGGCAATATTTAATGTGTTGCACTATCTGTATCTGAGAACTCAGAATCACAACTTGAAATTCTTAACTCACGTGCATTTCATGTATTACCTAAGTATCATATCAGAATAGCCAACTACAAGGGAAAGTGACAAGCTAAGCTAAGCAGATTGTTTCAATTTCTCTTTTTCCCTATCTCAACATAGCTTTTTAAAATTTGGACAAACTTCTACAAAGACTCTTTCAGTTCGGATTTTTTAAATTGTCAGAAATTACTTAGATGGTAATTATTTAAAAGATAAAAGACTGTCAGGTTTGCATTACACTCTGCACACTCCTCAAGTCTAAGCTAGAAGCCTTGTGAATGGATAGACACAAGAAGTTTATTTACTACAGGAACCTTTTTTATTTTCTTTCCTTGCAACCAAGAAAAAAGGAAAACATTAATCAAAGTGCCACTTAGTATGGAAATGCCACTTTCCTTCACCCTTCTGTATCTACAAGAGAAACATAGACAAACAGCAGGGAAAAAAGCAATCTCAAACCCTACAGAGGTGCTGAAAACCCAAGAAGTGCACTCTGGGAGAGCTCTCTTGTGGAGGAAATGAATGAATGAATAGATGTAGCATCCCCTGCCCCATGTGCTGCATCTCAGCCCGAGAGGAGGAAATGTTGCTGTGTAGCCCATGTGCAGCAACAGGGAGTTGCAGGCCCTGACTGTTGCAGAGGGGAGAGAATCAGCTGCTCTGTGCCTCCTCAGCTGCTCAGGTCATTCCTGATTTGGCCTGCGAGCTGCCAGTTGAATCCTTACCTGATTTAGGGCTGTCATACAAAAGCAGCCCTAGAATCCAAGTATCTAAAGACTTCCATGTTTCATTTCTGCTATGTACTATAATATGTGCAAGCTAATGACCTTCCTATTATTTTGAACCAAATTTTGAAGATTTCCCATCAGAATCTCCCTGTAACTAAGATAATAATCTGCATCCTTAAAATGACAAAGCAATGTCCTTGGAAGCCTATAAAGACAGGCACTTCAGTAACAGTAAAACCTAAAAAATCAATGCTAAAGTGCTCTACAAATGTGTAACAGTCAATACCAAACAATTCAGCTTTGATGCTACAAGAGACAGAGCACAAGAACTCTCCACTAAAACCAGCCTGTTGCCCTTAACATGCCATTTGCAGCACTTCAAATATTGAGCTATATGCATCAATACACAGCTGCAGCTAAATCGTGTACTACCTACAGAACTTTATTCCAAAGTAAATTATACACCAATTTGGAACCTTCTGACCAAAGTCATCTGTGCAGGAAAGGTAGATTTAATAAGGCTGAATAACTCTAAGCAAGGCTGAAGATTTACCTCGGTTTTATTTTAACATATTCCTTTGCAATTAGAATTAAATATTTACTGCTAATTTCATACATCTCTCATGCTGTCAGTTTTAGGCTAGTTCATTTACAGTAATACCAGGGACATCTAAATTACCAGTATCTTACTCCAGACATTCAGAATAATTGAATTTGCTTCTGGTTTTTTAGATTTGCTCAATTACAAGGTGCTCATCAATCCTTCACTTAAAATAAGTCCTCTAGCCAACCTTCTTTCTGACAAGTGACAACTAATAATGATTTAGGAAGAGATAATTTGGTGAAATAAGTCCTTCCTATAAAGGATTAATACATATACATTAATTTAAAACTGAGCATGAACACCTAGAAAACTTTCTAGAAGTCTATCATACTTAAAAGTTTTTTATTGAACTTTCCATATCCAGCTATTTATCTCCAAGTTTCAGTCTTTACTGTTATCACTAGCATGAGAGATAAAGTATTACCAACTTGACCAGTGAAAAATATTTCCTTTAAATACAAAGGATTTGAAAGACTTCAGATTACATATTTGCAATGCAATATGCCAATTACTAGCAACTAATTGGAAACAATTGTTAAACAAAATTAGTGTCATCTAATTAGATGGGAGAAAGATAGATGTTTATAAACTTACATGCAGTACTTACACCTCCGTTGCCACCAGAGTCAATTTAAAATCAGCATGTGAAAAAATGAATTTATTTAGGTAAGACAGGAAGTACAGCTGAACCAATTACTAACTACTGATAAAATCCCTTCACCTATTATTATTCTATATACACACACAATTTCTAATACAGAATTCATGTATGTATCTAGCCTGAAGAAAAACCTGTGCACTTGAATTCTAATGTGCAGGTTTCTAACTCAAGTCCAAAGTTAAAAGAATTCAGACTGAACAGATAAATATGTGAGGATCTACAGTGCATTTAGCACCTTCATCTGTTGGAATTCAGTCAGCCTTAATAAAGGCTCAGAAGGTTCAACCCCCCACAACACCTGCAACCACGAGTGAGATTCCTTTTTGTTGTTTCTGGGAAGGAATGTCTCCCCAGTGTCAGGATATTATACACTGTAATTTGAAATCAAAGGGTTGAGCAGGAGATGAAACAGCAGAGTCTTATAACAGTTCTGACAATCCTAGAAGCTGTTGACCATTTTCCTGGCGTGCCCACTGGGCAGGACAGTAAACCAACCTTCTACTCAACTATGGTATCTTTATTTCAGTCTTGTGTAGGGATTTGTAAGGATTTGATCTGAAAGTACTTTTCTGAACTGTGATGGAAACATATAATTGATTTTAATCCTTTTCTGCCATTTTCGTGTATTGGTATACTTTCAGATGAACAAAATTGTTCCTGCCTGCTTTAATTTCTTTATGTTACAGGCAGCAAGTAGAAACCAGGCTTCCTAAACGACAGCACAGATTGAGGTCAAGAGTTTACAAAAATGCTTTTATCATTTAATCACAGTAATCAATCACTGAAATTAGATCTGTAGATGTAGCATGAAAGGCTTCAGAGAAAGAAATAAACAGCTTGATCAAGAAGTGTTTAAAATCGATTAAATAAGGTTTTCATTTTAATTTGCTCTAATTTAAGGACAACTTTTAATTTAATTCCTGCACTGTTTTAGTTCTCTCCAATCAGTGATTCAGTTACACAGTTTAAAAGGAAGTATTTGCTTAAGTCTCTCAGAACCAATGAATTAATATTGAATGTGACATTTCATAGTGAGTGCAAAAAAAAGTGACTTTCATTTCCATCCCAAACTACAAAGCATGTTCCCATTACTTTTCTACAAATACTGCATATATACAATGTTAACATGCAATGTATTTCTTGATTTTTAGGTTACTTAATCTGTTTTTGCCAGAATTCCTTAGTTTTCTGAGTTTCCCTTTTAATAGCTTGTCACATCATCTGACAGTACCTTCAGTCCTTATGCCTAACTGTGTCACTCAACTTTGATGTCAAGTTTAAAAATAATTTTGAATGCACTCAACTGAATAAGCAAACAAATTCAGAAGCAAGGAGAATAAAAGTGTATCGCAGTAGTTCACTGCAACAAGACATAGGTGACTTCTGGGCTTCTACAGCAGTAACTATTCACAAATGCTTTAATGATTTTACATGATATTACATTGCTGGAAATTATACACCAGCCAGAGGACAGAGGCTCCTGAAACTCTCAAAAGTTAATACATTTCTGAACTCCATAAACCTTCATGTAGCCCTTCTGAAGTGCACCAGCTATCAGGATACACATGGTAGTACAGCTTGACACACAAGATTTCTGAGGCTTAAGCAAAAGCAAAGACAACAACTTTACAGCTCCCATGTCACTGTGTTCCTTTGGCAAAGGGAAGGCTGGTTCTAGTCTGCTCTCTAGACTGTCTGCAGTCTTTATTCAATGACTGCTGAACAGAAGATGCAAAGTCCCAGCTGAGGGAAGTCTGGAGTGAAACACCTGACATTCAGGGCCTGAGTGCTTTAACTTTGCCTGGCAAGTTCTGGGCACTAACAGCATCACCTCCTTCTCGTCTGCCGTGTCTGAATAGAAACAGCTGCTCTGCTGTTATTTTAAGGCTCAGAGGTACAGACAGAGCTCAGCTGCTCACAGCCTTGTCATGAATCACATCATGTAGGCTGAATACAGGCATGCTGCTCTTCAAACTGGGTCATTTTTAGGTGTGTGTCACTATGTGAAGAACTCTAACACAAAAATGTCAGTGGGTGACTCATGTTTAGGCAACCACTAGAAGACCTGAATTGACTTCTTGGACTTCAGCACCAAATTCTCTTACTGTCTGAAGCATCAAAGTGAACTCGTCACTTGTTTTCCTTATTGAGTATTCATTCAAACTATGAACCTGCACCCAAGCTCATCCAAAATACCATGAAGAGGAAGATAAAAAATACATGAGAGACTTACTCTGCTTTATAATGCATTAGTGCAAGTATTTGTCAAGTAAGGACGACATTAAGACTCCATAAAGTATGGGTTAAAATACCTTTTACAAGTGATGACATGAAGGAAAAGGGAATGGCACAGATAATCTTCCATCTCTGCAGATGCTGGCAGAGTCAGCTGTGCAGCACAGACAGACTGCAGTAAGGCACAGCACGTGCACACATCCTGTCTGTGCTGAGGTTCACTGGCATCATGGTCTCCAGGGCTCTCCATTTTTCTCCAAAGTAAACAAGTCTATTGATCATCCCTACTGTCAAGCAAAAGCATGTTCACATGCAAACATGCTGCTACACTTCAAGGTAAAGATAAGGACATGCCAGCAGCAGCATCCCCAGGTGCCAGGTGAGAGCTGCCCACAGGCTGCTCCGTTCCGATCAGCCGCCTGCGTTTATCCGGCAGCATGTGCCCAACAGCTCGGGAATGCACCTACTCGGGTCAGCTCTTACATGGATCACTGACTCCTCTGTGTACAACAGTCTCCCCGTGAGCATCCCCACATGCCCTCTCCCACCTAGCACCAGATGGTAGCAGTGGAAAGTATTGGGAAAGCAAAGCAATGAGGAAAAAATTTTTTATAAAGGAGGATAAGAACATTACACTGAAAAATTTAATACTAAGAGTTAGAAGTTTCTTTTTCGAGGGGGGTTGGGTGTGTGTGTTATTTATCTTCAGTTAGACTTGGACAATATAAAAATCACTGGTAAATTCCTGGTTCTCAAAAAGGGCAAACCACTATTGCATTTTTCAGCAGTCACCAGTCAGTGCTCACTCCATGTGACAGCACAGAACAGGTTCCCCAGCTCTCGGCAGCCTGGTGTTACTAGTCAGCACTGACAGCTGAAGTCAGGAATTTACAGAAGATGATTTGGGAAAGGAAAGGGAGAGAATCAGCCCCTGAGCTCCAGGAGGAGTGCCTAAAATGCTGCGTCATACTCCAGTCCCTGACGGAATTCCCCACCCAGAGTCCTAGTTTGAGCCTATACAATTATGCATTCTGAATGTAGCATGTAAATGCACATTTTTTCTTCAATGGGAAACACTTAGAAGAGATCAAAACTCTTGTTCGCTTGACAAAATGGATGAGATGCACTAAAGTTAGTAATTTCTGTGACTGATAATTGAACATGAATCTGATAGCTTTATTTCTAGGTTTGCATATACTTTACCTTCCAGAAGTGTTCTTTAGTATAGCAAGTGCATCTGGGTAGCCATCCATATTGTAATCTCCAATATGAAGTGTAATTGGAAATGAAATTTCAGTTGAAGATTTGTCATTTTGATATGGTACAAAGCCCCAGACAGTGTCTTTATTTTTGAAGTCTTGCAAGACTGGAATCCACTGTAAAATAAAAAAAAAAAAAGAACAGCTAGGTAAATAAATCCATTTGATTTATTTAAACAATGTAATTCTATTTAAAACAGCTGCCACTTCTTCACTTCATCAGGATTCTTAACCATTTACAAATAAGGATTATTTCCTAACTCTGTCACCGAATGAAAAAAATAATTTGAAGTATTTTTTATGCACTCAGTTATTCCAGAACAGGAAAATATAGTTAAGGTTGTAAGAATACCAGCATTTGGGGACATTCGCGAACACCTTAACTGAAATTCAGGCTTGCCTGGAATTGATACTAATCTTTAAGTGTAGGTAAGCCCAAACCATCAGATCCTGAGTCTCGTTTTTTCCCTGGAATTGCAAGACAATGCAATAGGCATCGTAACACTGGAGGATGGATGCAGCCTCTTTAGATTTGTGGCCAACACCAAATTGCTGGATACTGTCAGCATGCTTTAGGATGGGATGGCCATTCAGAGGGGGCCTAGAGAGGCACGAATGGGCAAGCAGACACTCAGCTACAGACACCCTGCACCGGGCAGTAAAGCCCTGCACTGGCACAGGCTGGCACTGCCCAGCTGGGTGCCAGCTCTCCTGAGGGAGGGGAGGGTCCTGGTGAGCAGGAAGGTAAAGCTGGGCACAGCAGCTTGGGCTGCAAACCAGCTCTGCACCGGAGCTGCTGCGTGTGCTCTTCCTCATCAGGATGACCCAGGATTTCTCTTTATTCAGCACTTGTTCATCTGCGTCTGGATTCTGCATCCAGTTTTGTGCCCCATGGTTCAAGAAGGATTTGAGAATACTGAGTGTGTTCAGAGAAGGGCCTACAGGATAGTCAGGTACTGAGTATTTCCTCAGAGTAAGGCTGAGGGTATGGAGATTGTTTGGAGAACAAAAGATTTCGGCAGGATCTTGCAATGCCTGCAAGGAACCAGCCGGCGAGGTCGAGCCAGGCTCTCTATGGTGATACATGGCAGAAGAGCAAGAGAAAATGGCCAGACTGACACAAGGGAGGTTCTGACTAGAGATAAACAAACAAATTAAACTAAAAACGAGACCCTGAGAAGCTGCAGAATCTTTGTCCTTGGGGGTTTTCAACATCTGACTGGACAAAGCTCTAAACAACATGGTCTGAATTCAGTTTGTTCCTGCTTAAGGCAGGAGGCTGGATCTCCCAAGGTTCATTTCAGCTTGAACAATTCTATTATTCATGGATATTTAGAAGTTCAAGAGCTTCAATTCCCCTCCTATCTCCCCAGAAGCACCAGATACTGAACTGTTTGATAAGAAATTAAGATTAAAGTATCAAACTGAAAGTACAAAAGAAATGCAAAGTATAATTTCTCCAGGACAAGAAATAGAATGCATCTGCACTTACTTTCCAAAGTGCTGCAGAGGTGCTAAATAGGAATTTATCTTAATTAAAATCAAAGTAATTTTGCAAGTTAGTATGAAGCTGAAGTGCCAGGGTTAACATTTCAATGCTACAGAAAAAAATCAGTGTCATTTTAAAAGTCAGAAGTAATTTTATATGTCAACTAACTGACAATGCCTTCAAAAGGACAGAGGGGTGCCATCTTCAAGGATCGCTATCACCAACATCAAAAGCACTTAACAGATCTTACATGTCTCTCACCCCAGCCTTAATTTAGCTATTTCAGGAACCAGAACGAGATCCATGACAGTTCATATCCTGCCACGAAAGACTCCCTCGCTAGCACAATCCACTCAGCAACAACATTCCTGCCACACGGCAATCGTGTCTGACACCTGACTGCTCCCTTGGGATGACAAACAAGCACAGGCAGTTTAGAGAAGCCCCCAAGATGCCTTCAGAAGGCACCGAGGTGGGTGTGGGTGGATCCCAGAGATGGCTGAGAAGCGCAGGACACCCGGGGGGTGCTGCCGGCGTGCGCCATGGCTGTGAGCTGCGCCATGGTCTGCCAGGCCTGCTGCACACACAGCTCAGCTGAGCACAGCGGGAACCTCCCACCAACATGCACACCGCTAGTTAGTTACTCTTACTTGCTCAGGGTTTGGAAAAATCTCAGGAACAGAAAATAACAAAAAGACCCTTACCCTGAGGGAAATTTTTCAAAGGGTTGGATTTCTTAGCACTTACTTGTCATGCAGAAGACAAATGAAACAATATTATCGCAAAACAGTTTAATTTTGAAAAACAGTGATTGAAATCAGAACCATGAAATATAATATAGCTTTTACTTTACACGGTATCGTTCACATAGTCATTGCAGTAAAATCCAATTATATCCATCACATACTTTCTAAATGTTCCCAGGTATGGTAACACTATCTTAAAGAGACAGAATTAAAAATGAATTTTTAGGCAGAAATACAATTTTTTTACTTTTTTACTCTATTCAGAGTGATTCCTAGAAGGCAATTTCACATTCCTAAGGTCTACAATGAGATACAAAACAACAGGTGAGCAAAACAGCCCCTGTTGCTACCAGGCATCAGCACCATTGATGCAGAGTAAATCCATGCATGCCACTGAAGCAGCAGTGGGACTCTTCCTCAGAGCAGCTGTGTAACACTTTAAGAACATCAGCCTCCTTTGATGCATAACCACATCACATCCCAGCACCAGCTGTAACTTACTCTGACAGTTTAAATTCAGAGTAATCCACGCTTTTGGCGAAACTCCTTCTGTAGATTTCTATTACGAACTGCAGTATTGTGTAATGAAATGCAAGATTAATTGTGCCTGTGCCTCGGGACATATAGTTCGGGACAGAAGGCAAAAAAATGAAAATGTGTTTGTCAACAATATAAATCTCCTGCTTATTTTGTATTTGATAATCCAGACAATTACTTTAAGCTTTATGTTTCATGTTACTATTTTAATAGGAAAAGACTAAAACTAATTTTTTAATTTCTATCTAAGAGAGAAATAGATGGGTATAATGAGGACACATGAAGCTATTTTTTCCAGTTTTCAAATCATATGATTTCTCCTACACAGCTCAGATGAGAAAAGACTGAAAAACTGAGTAAGTGTATTTTTAAAAGAATAAATGAACACATAAAATTCAGTTATAGAAATCAGATTTACTTCTTCCTTTTCTGTTAAATTCCATTGCATAGCATCACTAATATCATTACTTAAAACATTTATATAGATATTTTGGATCCTCCAATTAATGATTTGTAGGCTAAAATAGGAAAAAATATTTAAGTGCTTGAAAAGTAATTTTTAACCTGCTCAAACATCTGTTTTTCAAGAAGTAGAAAAAAGAATGTTTCCTTGCCCTGTGAAAACAGCATCATTTTCATTTTGAAAAAGATCTGGGGATTTGAGAAAAATGTAAAGCTCCTTGCTTGCCAGTTACTGTAAAAGGGCTCATTTCTTACAAAGTCCACATTCTTCTATACATTAGGGAAGGCACTCCTCTTTCTTGACAGCCTGTGAGGTCTTTGAGCCCAAACTGTGGGATTAACACGATTCCATTTTTAAATTATGGCCAGAAACCCACAAAGCACAAAACTCACCCCCAGCCAGCTGCTGCTTCCAGGCCACAGAACACAGGCAGGGAGCCAGCTGCAAGTCAACACATTTGGAAATTGGTAGCCCATTCCTGGCCAATACATTTTCTGGGAATGCCAAAGATGAGCACCAAGAGTGGGCTGAAAGAGCTGCCACAGCACCAGAAGGAACACAAGTTCCCTGGGGCTTCCTTTCCCTGGGGCTCCGTCTCAGTCCCCATGCGCTGCAGTTCAGCTGCACACAACAAATAACTGGCAGGATTTCAGCATGTATTAGGCTTTTGGGGCATACAAAGGTCACCTGAATCCCTTAGACAGCTGAGGAAATTACTATACTTTACACCATTAACTCAGGGTGTTCAAAGCCCAGAAGCTGACAATCCACAGCAGTGGTTTAGAATCATAGAAAAAAGTAACCAAAGCAGTAAAAGTCATGTTTTCAATGCTTATAGCTCCATAGCTGCTTTCAGAAAGACTAACAACTTAGAAATAATGAGAGGATCTTGTAAAATATGACATTTATGAAAACTACAGCAGCCGAATCCATTCCCCCCTTTCAACTGTTACACAGGAAAGAGGAAAAACTTCTGACACTGACTGACTGCAGCTGATTATTGGTGCGGTCACCTCCCTCTCTAGCCCAGAGAATGACACCTCGATGACCTGGGGTTTGCTGTAGGATGCACTGCTGTGTTCTACTTCAGACCTGCTAGATTTCCAAGAGGAATAAAGCTACAACCTTTCTATTGTACAGAGAAAGGTTATAAGAATCATCAAGCCCACAAAGAAACTCTCAGATGAAGGGACTGAAATTATAGTGTTTGCCTCAGGAAACAAATGAAAAATCATACCGAATACTTGGCAAAATTAAAGCAAGATTAGTCATCTCTAAGAATATCACAGTATCTAGAGTTCCTACATTAAACAGTACCGAGGACGTTAAAACATTTCCCAGATTAGACAGTAGCTATTGCAGGTGAATGTAAAGAAGTCTGAGGTGTCCTAACACCTGCCACAATCTGAAACAGCATATAGGACTGCACTTGGATCTGCCAGCAGTTCTGCTGTTGCTATGGAAACACTCGCAGTCCTTTAAAACCTTAGGAGGTCTGTATCTCCTTAAGTCACTCGTGTGTATTTTCTTGGCCTTTATTTCTGCTCCACCATCTGAAAGAAGAAAATCTGAGGTATTTCTAATACTTAACCTCCCCAACCAAAATCACATAAATTAAACCTATGATGAAAGGTTATCCTTGAAACAATTCTCCTAGCTTGGCCTGGCTTTCCAGTAGCCATCCAGTTGGCCCAAAGACATCATGAGAAATATACTGACAGACAGGATGTTACTGGAACAACTCCAAAGCCTGCCATGCCATTGCCTGCCTCTTCTCAGCACAAGCTTTAGAGTCACTTACTGTGCAGATGTGTATTTCTGATTGTTAGGCATTTCATCCCAAAGCATCACACTTATCATGGAACTGCATGAACTGTTTCTCATTTGGTTTCATCAAATGCTACAGCAAACAAGCAGGAAGGACAGAACTGGGCCCGGTAGGAAAGGTATTTTTTTTTGGTAAGACTCATCTCATTTGAGATTTTTCAGATTTGAGATCAGTTTCTTTCAAAAAATGATGAAATTCTGAGAAGAAGAATTTGTTGCTACATCCTTAACTAAAAAAATAAGCCACGAAACCCTACAGCAAAAACTGAACTAAGCCAATGGAGACACAGAATCTTCTATTTTTTCAGTAACAGACTTGCAGTTTCTCACAGACTCCCTATAATTACCTACCTGTTCCACAAGAGATACCATTCCTTGTTGAAACACATTCTGCACTACAAGGGCTCCTTATTATTTCCCTCCAATTGTAAAGTGATTAGTAAACAGAATTTATTCCAGTCTGTTGCCACAAAGTTTATGTTTATCATTTCTCATGAAGGTTAACCTATTTAGTCAAAGCTTGTCATCTGACCTCACAATGACCAAATGCAGTGAAATGAAATTTTACTTTCAAATAAATATAAGAATTGACATGTTTGAATAGATTTCTACCTGAATGAAGCATGCAATACATGGGAAAAGCTGCAGACATATGAATGAAGACACTGATACTTACCACTGTTTCAGAACAGAAAAAAGTTTCCAAACAAAAAGCTCTATCACCTCCAGATGAGAGCAAGAAAAGAATATTCTAGATAGAATTCTTTAAAAAGGTTAGGCCAGAACAAGTCATTATTGCATGCCATTTGATACTGTCATTTTTAATTAAAGTCGTTCTAAAAATAGGGAGGGAAAATTGCTTTAAAGTTACTTGGTAAGTCAAAATACTTTTTAATACTTTTTTTCTAGCAGGCTGAGAATCTGCTGGATTCTTTGCTGTTTAAAATTAAGTGACAATATTTAACTGCTAATTTTTATGTTGAAAGTCGTTATCTTGGAAATTATTTTCAAATTGAAATTACATAGTAAAATTGCTAAATTGAGTAAAAAAATTAAATATAGGTTAAATATCTGATGTATTTATGACTAAATAGTTTACTCCTATCAAAAAAATGAACTAATGAAGCAAGATAAAAACTGGCTGCATGCAATGTTACTTCAGAGCAGGCTACAATAAGAGGTTCTACCTTGAAAAAATTCTGATACTATGCAAATTGACCCACACCTTCCTTTTGGGAACATATCCTGAGCAACAGCTACCAGAGCAGACCTCAGACCCCACTGCTGCAAGGCTTCAGCTGTTTGTGTGGGGTTCACTTCCTACAGTGAAATTTCTTTAATTTAGAGTATTTGTCTCAAATTTACTCGAGCAGCAAAACTCAAATGCCTTTTAGTTCTTATATTACCAAGAGTGAGGAACTAAATAGAGAGCTGAAGTGTAGCTGTCCTTTGCCAAAGAGCATCCCAGCTACTCCCCTGTTTAGCACACGGCTGCAGCCTGAGCTCTCCCCGGAGCACAAGCAATGATCCCAAACTGAGCATCCACTTGCTTTGTACAAAGGCTCTGACCCATAACTCAAACTCTGCTGTACCCCAGTGCATCCAGCAGTGCTACAATCCACTGTCTGTGTTCTGTGTTTACAGGGGATGAATGTAAAAAAAATCCACAGCAAAACAAGAAAGCAGCAACCACAACCAATCAAAGAGTGTGCACAGCAGAACGTGACTTCTGAGCAGAGCTGCTGAGCTCAGAAGGCTGAAAGATAGAAATTACCAAGTTTAGAGTTATTCTTTCTTACTCTGATGGCATGTTCCATCCCAGTCATTCCTCCTGCACTGACAGGCAGTTGTGTGCTTTCCTTTCCTACACAGTGATTTTCCTCACTAGTAGGCTACAGCCTGTGTTCTATAAATTTTGATTCTTTAAATGAGAAAATCTACGCTCTAAACTTGGGCTACAGACTGTAACAAGTTCAGCTATAAATTCTGAATTATAGATCAGAGAGGGTACTACTTTAGCACAAAATTAAACTTTCAATTTTTCAGTGAGGGAATAATCAGTAATTCATAACATGGTTAGCAACATGTATGGCACACATTGTAATTTTCTGAGTACCCTACAGTGGGTTTTGCTGTCAGCTACAAGCACTTTATATGTCACCTCAGCCTTTAGGTCCACACTGCTAAGTATGAATTCAGTAAAACATTTATTAAGCCATCCAACAAACATCTGGTTAATTTACTGTAGGCTGCAACTTTATTATAAATCAGGGCACTGTAAATACTTAAACCAGACGATCACACACTTAAATGAACATATAATAAACTATTCCATGAATTAGAACCATGTCTCTCAAAGCCAGCAGTGTCATGACTAACAAACCTCCAACAGTTTAAGAGAAACCCAGCCCTGCAGACACAGAGCCTAAAAAGGTGTTCTGTACCACCTGGAAACTTACTTCATTAATAACAAAGACAAAGTAGAAATAAGGGGTAAGAGGTGTGGGCTGGTTCAACTTGTATGTGTGTGCATATATATATATATATATTTTTACTCAAATAAATAAAATAACTCCCTAAGTTAAACTAAACAAGCTCATCATTTGATTTAGATTTCTGGTTTTTCCTCTCATGCTGGGACAGTTATAGTGCTTCAAATGCAGTGTTTTGCAATTAAGTGACTCTTCAGGAGCATCCATCATTTTCTTGAGCAGATTTATCCATTATAAAGAATTCTAGGTTTGCAACCTCTTCCACTGAACCCCTATTTTTTCAGATAGGGAACACACAAGTTGATAAATAGATGTCTCTTGTATTCAATAATTACAGGTGAGGAAGTTTCATTTCTTGCCTGAAAAATTTCTATTTCACATAATTTCATAAAGCACATATTTTGCTTTGTCTTTGCTATTCAAATTCACATTACCTGATCCAATCCCAGCTTGGTTAGGTAGATGGCACTTCTTTGACATGTTTCATCTTCACAAACTGGTAATAAATGTTCACTTTGTCCATCCCCATCTGTCAAAGAGAAAAAAAGCCTTTCAGCTTTGTATCTGCAAAATCAGAAACCCTGTTTATATGAAATAATCAGCTGTGAATAATTTACTACTTTTTTAAATGTGAAAAACTACATGGGATAAACTAGACCTATTCAAAATCCTCAGCCTCATAATCTAATTTGAGTCTTTTGTTTGAAGATTGCCTTTGCTAATATATTTTTATCTTGACCCATAATATTGAGAAAATTTTAAATTTTACTGACATATTGAGAAGAGTAATTCCTTAGTAATTTAATCAATCCTCATGTTCAGTTGGGAAGAAAATTACCTTTAATACAAATCCACCATTACAAGTCCACCATAAAAACTTATTTAATTTTCTGAGCGAGTTTTAAACTCTTGTGCTGTCAGCAAGACTTTAAGAAGAGTCATGAGTTCACATGTAATATCTTAATCTGTACTTAACACAAAAAACAACACTGGAGAGTTGATTAACAAAATGGCTAATAAATCCCAGGCTTACAGAATTAGGTAAATTTAAGTAAATTACAGGTTTTCAAAAATGTTCTTTAAGCGCCTTTAATCCATGTATTTCCAAAGCCCTTAGAAGAATAATGACCTTTTAATATTTAAACAAGCAATGACTATTTGCAGCTAGATTTCTGACACACAGAGCATACAGCGAGGAGGAAGGCAGTAATTTACTGTCCATTATCTACTCCAGGAGCAATCTCTGTGCTGCCATTGTGACCTTGCAGCCTTGCCCTCCTGGCAGGGGCCTGGCCAGCGCTGGCAGCTCCCCGTGTGGGCTGGGGAGGAGAGCCCAGAGGCCGAGGGAACAGAGGGCTGAGAGGCAGCACCAAGAACTGCTGCATCAAGAACCAGGGCCCTAAGATCCCAGCCACAGCCAAACCTGCCCTGCCACAGAGATGGCAGCCCCAGCTCAGGAAGATTTTAGGGAACCCACTTTTCCAGGCTATGATATCAAAGCTCACAGTGTAATAAAAAAAATTCACCTTTTCAACTTGCCCCCTAGCCCTTACAGTTCTGAGGAGCTGGGTATTTCATTGGAGATAACCAGTGTTCATTGTGAACACTGAAACAAAGAGAGCTGCTCATCTGGCACGTTAATTACCTGAATAATTTCCACTACTGTCTATATTGTATCTATCAAATATTGCAGGTTACAGCCCCAAACATCCTCTCAGCCTGGCTCCTTGACAGCTGCTCGGTTATCCCACAATAAATTACATTTTTACTGGTTTGATGTTTCAGAAATGCAGCTTATCAACATGCTACAAAATGGATTTCTGTATGAACCACAAAGGTGCTCAGAGCACCAAGGGGCTTCAGGCACACCTACTGCTTGGGTTTGCAGAAATCCAAACCAGCTTATTTAGGCAAGTGGATTTTGTAAAATTGCTTGATGAAATCTCCTTAGCTAATATGCAAAAACCAGATCATCTTCCAAAGTCACTGAAGCCCTTATTCATTTTTCAGTTGAGTACTGGCCACGGCCCAGACGTCCTGGCACACTTTACCTGTACCATAAGAAAAGCTTTCTCAGCCTGCCAGCTTACACTGCCATGGAGCTGAACCTCCTTTTGGGGCTGTGTTTATGTGTGTATCTGTGCACAGCAACATCTTCTGGGTCCCTCCCTTATTTCATCAGGAAGTTGGGAGATGGAAAGGAGGGCTATAAGGGGAGGAGGAGTGATGAAAATATCAGACTTCCCCAAATATCTCCAAGTGATAAAGCCAAACTTTTAGTGGCTTCCTACATCCCATCTGCCTCATGAATTACTTTACCTCACCACCAAACCTCTCCCAAATCCTCATGGCATCTCTCTTCTCAAGGATAGAAAAGCTAGGATGTGAAGTACCCTAGGTGATAGAAATCCAGTAAGTTCACATCCAAAGAGATGGGAAAGGGAATTCCCAGTGAACAGAGAAATCAACACAGCAACTATTGCATCTGACCATGTGAAATCAGCACCAGCTTTTGAAGGTGTTTGTTTTCCTTCTGCATCGTTCAAGAACAACAATTAAAACATGTTACTGTCTTGAATCTTTGCTTACATGAACTAATTAAAATACCGCTGGACTATGTTTTTCTTCCTAACTTAAATAGCAGAAAGTGTTCAATTTGCAAGTTATAAATCATGGGAATATTGAAGGGTTTGCTAAAATTAAAATAAGTTGCAGATATATATGTTTTCTAAATATAAAATGTAAGTTAAGCCCTAATATTTTAATTGCATTACTACAGAAGTTTTTGTCTGAAGTGATTTTAGAAGATTTTCAATAACACACAAGGACAAAGAACCACCTTCCTCTGTTTTAGAAAGGGACAAGAACAAGGATGTTCTCATTTTAAATTATGCTATGGAGCAGAGAGGAATATAAAATGTTTGATTCTACTTATACTGCAAACATTCATCTTGTTATGCCAATAACTCAGTTTGATAGTGTGGGTAGGTAATGCTCAGAGCAGGACATTGATGAAAACACCCTCATAGCTCTGAGGAATAACCAATCCCTAGGACAGTAAGGACACAAGTGGCACATAATTAGACACGAAGCCATCACCTTACAGATGCAGGTGTTCGAGATAAATTACAAGCTTAAGACTTGATTAAAAAATTCAGTATGATCAAAGAATGAATAGAAGGCAAATATATATCAAACAACAAGCCTTCGTCCCTGCAAACTGAAAATACTACAAAATACATTCCATACTGGAAGGCCAGAGGCTCCTCAATTCCTTTGACCAGAAGACAAACGTCCAGTTACATCATTTATTTTATAGGATCATGTTTTCAGTTGCAGTTTGTCTTCTGTCTAACATATGTTTAAGAATCCAGTAGACAAAAAAAATGAAGTTCAAGATAAGAGAAAAATCTGTTGAAAATTTACAGCACAGTTTTGAAAAAAAGATTTATTTTAAAAATAAATTTTGTCAAAAAACATCTTGAAAACAAGATGAGAGGCCATTCTTAAGTACACACATCTCAGATTATTATTGTATTGTAACCTCACAAAAGGTTTTCAGACAGAGATATCCATCCTTTGGATACCAAACTGGTTTGCCTGGATTTTGTTACGTTTTTATTTTCCTCTTCTACACTCCATGCTCAGCTGAATTTAAAGATCACAAAGATGAGATATAAAAGCCTGAATTCAGTATTTAGAGCAGAAAAAAACAAATGTTAAACTTAAAAGGCTTCATGCAAAGCTCCAGCATTGAGAATGTAGCTGGAAATAGGAGATCAATGAAACAAGAATATCTTCTGAGTCGTAGCAAAGTACTTTAAGAAAATCCACAATTAGGCAAATACTGTATTACAGAAAAGTAGCAATCAAAAGAAGAAATGCCCAACATTCTTCATCTCTATCATAATATTGTATCTTATTTCTTCTCCAGTTTTTATTTCTAAATCACATCTTACAATGCACAGATCCATCTTTTATAACCAGAAATGTTTCCTGCATTTCCGAAGCTTTTTCAAAGACACTGTGAAACCAACGAATCGATAGAGCAGCTTTTCCAGTTTTGAAAAAAAGTATTTCACTCTTCATCTTTACAGATTCCAGCTTGGAAGCACCTCCTAGAATGCAAACTACTGACCTTGAAGACCACACAAAAACCACCCCCAGCAGTTGCTCACTGAATAGCTCAAACTCTCTAACAACAAATTCACCTTTGACCCGAGCAACTCTTCTCATCTTCATGCCTGCTTTCAATCTCAATGTAAATAAACATCCTTCAATTTTAAACTCTGATCTCTAAAGTTAAATTTCTCCACAAAGGAAAAGGAAGACAGACATTCAGAGGAGTATAATTAGCACAACTGATCAGTGCAATTAGGCATTCCCAGGTGACAAAACATGCACTGGTGAACATGGCTGGATGAACCCGTAAGACCTACACTGCTTTCAAGTATTTATAAAAAATACCTTGCATAACATGTCTTTAATAATCTCCTTCAGCCTAGGTCTATTTAGGAAGCCTATTTCTGGAGACCCTCTGTAACCTTCACTTAGTTCTTGGGGTCTACTAGTCTGTCTTTCTATCACTGTATGGATTTAAAAATGAAATCTCAGTCCAAATTGGTGGAAATCTTTCATTTCAAATTTCAATTCATTTTAATACAAATTTCAATGTAATTTGTAGCAGGTGTGCCCAAACACTCCAGGCTCCAAATGTCCTGTGCTAGCAGCACTCAGCTTGGAGCACCTTTGACACACAAACTCAGCTGTTAAGGAGTTCTCAACACACGACTCTGTCTTGACTGTGCTACAGCATAACTCACGGTTAATAAGGATCAAGCTTTGTAGGCAGTGGAACTAGCTAGAAAAAGAACAGTCCCACGTACTCATCACCTGCAAACCTGTACTTATGTCTAAATATGTAAAGACAAAATTAGAAGTCTTATTCCATCTAGGAATCATGTGAGAATCATTACTTACAACTGCCTGTTTGCTATATTTCAAACAGAGGCCGTGGATACAGAGCCTTCTTTCCAACACTTTGCCCATGTTTGCCAAGTGCTGGCAGCCCAATCCAAGCACCCCAAAGCACTGCCTGTGCAGGTCCCTGAGAGCACACCTTGCACAGAGAGGTTTTGTGAGAGACATTGCTGAGATTTAACACTGATTGTGAACGTTCACACTTCCAAAAAACACAGCTCAAGTATTTTCAATCTTTTCTAAAAGGAAATTTGAATGGGAGAGAGCAGAAAAAAACTCGTCAATTGGATTAAACCAAATATAATGTTATTAGCATGGTTAGATGCTCCAAAAGCAATACTGAGGTACTGCAGCTCAAGAACACATTTTAAACAGAATTCACAAAGAGTAAATGGTTAAAGGAGTTCCACACAAGAAACTTCTTCCCAACCCCAGAGGTATCAGAGAGGTGCTTGTAAAGCAAACACACTTGTAATTTACTTAGCATGAGTAAACCTAGGCAAAAGATTCTCAATCCCAGTGTTCAAATTCCTTTACAAACATAAAAAAAGGTATCACAAAAGTGCTCTTTTGCAACCAGGTTCAAGAGTTATTAGATTCATGCTTGTGCAATGTACTTTCCAAAATGGGCTCTGAAAAGAAAATGGAACCCAGGGAAATGACAACTTCTGTGATCACTCACTCCAAAACTGTTTCATAATACAGCAAAAGTTGTAGCTATGAACAGCAAGACATCTTTTGGTGGGTGTATGATCTAAACCTTTTTAATTTAAATGCTCTGTACTTCTGCTGCAGTGAAATCTTACTTCTGCTCCTTTAAAAAGAAAAATAGAATCAACATTTTGGGGTTATTCTGAGATCATAGACTGATCATTGTAATTTATTACAGTTCTGTTAAATAAAAAGAAGTTGTTTTCTAGCAAATTAGGGGTTGGAGTTGATCTGTAGATGTCCTTTCTGACCCTAACTATTCAGTGAAATAGAAATATGTTAACTATACAGGCTAAGAAAGTCAGCTTTCATAATTCTGAACATAAAAACAAGACCCTTCATGTACCACAAAGTTCTCATTCATACATCTCTCCCTCTTGTCTTTGCCCAGTTCTCATTCTCCTCTCTCATGAGTCTTTAATTCACAGTTCTGAAGAACAGTAAGAGGATAAAGAAGAAAAAAGCCCTGTTAGGGCTGTACTATAGCAATACCCTTCTGGTCCAGGCAAGAAGCCTACAGCAAGTACAACTGAGTTTGATATTCAAACAAAATAAAGGTTTGTTTGAAAGCTGATTATCTTAAATTTATCTTCTCAAGTAATTAAATCATTAGAATTCTTTTGTCACTCTGTGCCTTTAGGTGCTGGTCATGCTGACACAGCTATAATAAATTACTAAGATAATTACACATTATTAAAACAATCAATGACAGCTGCTTTTAGAAAATGTGAACCATAACTTCAAAAAACAGATGCCAAGAGCTTTTACAGATGATTCAAAGTAATGTGGACATTAAAGAAACCCTCATCAGCCTCTCCTTCACACTAAATAAATTCTGATTTTAAGTCCTTCCAAAGAATCTATACACACAGCTCCACTGCACAGAAGCACTTAAACACAGCGTGGCAGCAAACTGCACACGAGCACTTCCAGGATACACTGGAGCCAACAGGGCAGCCTTCTGCCCCAAAGGGAAATCCCAGGACAGGGAGAACAAACTGCACTAAATACAATGTGAACCCACCCCTGACAAAACCCTCACTGAAACTGCTGTTGCAGTTTATTCTGAAAGCTGCTCCTTTCACCTGTTTCATACCAAAACAAACCCCCAAGGCTGGCTGTAGGTTTGGAGCTCTCTGGTACCACACATCTTCAAAGCTCCCATGGCAACAAACTCCAGCTGCTGCCCAACCAAGGGATAACAGCAACCAAGCCACTGGTGGAACTGCCTTGGGTCAGCTCAGCCCAGCTCCAGAGCCCTTCTTATACCAACCATCAACAGGGCCAAAGGAAAACTCAATCCTGTGATGAAACTCTTCAACAAGGAATGAATAAACAAGTGATACACACAGCACTCCACCAGTTCTATTGCTGGGAAGAAAGCAAAATACTTCTTAATTTACAAGCCCCTTTGACAAAAAATTAGTATGAAGCAACAGCAATTCTTTTTCCCAGGAGATACTGGCATTTGTTGGCACATGTGAAGGACCTTGGCAAAGGTCTGATTTCCCCCCCTCAGAAATGGACACTGTTTGGGAACTGCATGTAAAACACTGAGGTACCACCAAAGAGCATTCCTGGTTACCAATTAACAAATAAGACAGACTTAGCTCCTAAATACACTTTCATGGGCTCAGAACACAAGGTAACTTGGTATGTCTCTATACATGCTGTTTCAGAAGTGCATTTGGTACTAAAAGAATCTCTTCCACATCTGAAGTCTATCGGAAGTCTTCATTTCCATCAAATTGCGTCTATCTTTCATTCAAACAACCACAGTAAACCCAGATTTCCTCATATGCAGAGCATTTCACACACAGAAGTATTGTCAGCCTGCATTTAAGGTTCTTAGAGAATCCTTTCACTGACTACAGGAGCACTAAGTATTTTCACAACACAGTGCTCAAAGGAGAATGGTTTTCTTAAGGGGTTATTTACCAAAATGTACCATTAAAATTTCCCTTTGATACACTGCTACTGCATCTGAGGATGCAACATTCTGAAGGAAAAAAGAAATTCAGATGCTAAAATGAAGTTGACAGACAAAATTAAAAGGTAAAAAATTAAAATGCAACTGCAGGCAGAAGAGCAGTGCATTTAAAGTATATTCAGCTGCAAGATAATTAAGGTCTACTTTAAACAAAAATCTTTCAACAAAACGCATTTGGCACAGTGCAGTGAAAGGTTGAAAAACCCCCAAAGGTTAGGCACTATGTTATCCTGTTTAAACATAATTAACTGGCAATAATGAGCTATCATTTCCTACAAGGAAAGTGATAATTACTACCACATGTCATACAAGTAGTTAACATACATGAAATAGTTCAATTACTTGGTAGGGGGGAGAACAGAGAAGATTCTCTTAGGATTATTAGTTGGATAACTGGATTTTAAATACGAGAAAAAATTGAGTTCAGGTCTCTAGAAGACTTTGATAGAACTTTAACAAATCCAACCCATGTTTGGTCAAAAAGCAAGCAAGTGTGCATAGTAGGGGTGAACACAAACTTCTTAAATTAGAGAAGCAAAAGGGGAACAGCAGCTGAGAAATCAAGTGGTGAAAAATAAAGGACTGAGTTGGCTAAATGCTACCTAGAGAAAGGAAGAGTTGTGCTGTATTTACTTATGATGACACCATGATCAAGTTGGATTTCAAAAAACTATTTTTCTCCCATTTAAATACAGGCCACAGCAAAGTTCTTTGCCTTAACTAAGCAAAATCAGTGATTGATTAATCAAACTTTTACAGTTTCAGATACCAAAGGATGATCTATCAATCACTGCTATCCAACTGAACCAATCATAGTTAAATAGCAATTATGACAACACTCTCCTACAGAAATGAATTAATGGGCTGTATAATCAGCACAATATCCTGTGCTAATCATTTATGACTCACTATTTTAAAAACATATGTCATTAATCTTTAAATTAACAAGAAAATAGCAGGTTTGTTTGTCCAAAATATGGTTCACATTCATCTCATCCCCAAAAAACTGGTCATTTTCAGACTGTCCCATTGAAATCCTTCAATTTCTTTAAAAATACAACATTTTCCTAGTCATTTAAGTGACAACTAATAAAATTCTCTATATACTTGCAAGTATTTATCAGGATTCTAGACAACATCTATGATTTCCTCTAAAGACAGTACAAGAAGATCTTATAAAAATCCTCTGCTGGCTCACAGATAACAACAGCAGAGGATTAATCATTTTTGCTATAGCAACCACTGCACTGCAATTACCATAGTGACATGAGAAGAATAGAAAAAGTAATAATGAAGAACTCTTACTTGTTTGGAGCAATGTGGCACCTAAATAAGTGCAGAATCCTCCAGCGCCCAACTCTGCTCACCTTAATTAATTGAAATGCCATTTGTAATGATGTCAAAAAGCATTTCTGATTTATTTTTAAAAGGGCAATACAAATTTGTCAATTGTTCCCTGTCCTTTGGCCAGATTAATGTACAAATCACTGTTATCATTTAACAGAGGGGAGTGCTACTTATTACAGAGGTTCCAAGCTAGACATGAAGTGTAGCTCTACTCATTACCATCAATGTGTTGATATATACACACATCCTTCTGTGTCATTTTCCATTAAAATACACACACACATATATATAAAAATGTTGTGGATTTTCAGATCCATACAAACATTCATTTGCATATCCTTTTAATGAAAAAATATATCTTTATTTTTTCAGTTCTTGAGGAACACCTGGTACTAAGATTATACCAACATCTGTGACAGTTTCTCACAAGTCACCTAATCGCTGTTTTTTCCAACTCCATTTATCCAAATAATTTATACTCGATAGCTGTTGTTCAATCTGAACAGTTTAAGAAAGGAAATCTTACCCCAAATTAGTTGCTTTTGGAAGTTCTCAGAATCTCATACAAAGCTCCCCCATTTTTTCGAATGATGGGTAAATACTCATGGCTAGAAAAGGTACTTCAAATAAAATTTTCAGAAGCAGGAAAGAATGTTAGATGAAGTGATCTTTTGAAACAATGCTTCTTTTGCTAAGATGCAGGTGCAATCAGTAAATCAGAATCTCACACTGCAGGAGTGCAACAGGGCACAGGCAGAAAGCTGAGGGTGAGAGGGAAGGCAGCAGCCCAAGGGCCACAGCCCCGAGCTCAAGGCTGGACCTGACACCATTACAGGGTCCAACATGCACAAGGTTAAGTTCATGAGAAGTGGCAGAGAGAAAGCACAGAGACACAGAACCCTTTGAGACCTTCAGCAAATGGCAAAGCTGGCAGAGCAGCTGTGAGGTACAGAAAATGTCAACGAAGGGGAAGAAAAATAGAGGCAGGCAACCCAGAAGTAAGAATGTCAGAGGCTTGTGCCTGTATTTCAAACATTTCTAGTGCCAGTGGCTGTGTCCCAGTGCCAAGAGGAGGATGCCTGTGGCAGAGCAGAGTGTGAGCACAGCACATTCTGCATCATACACAGCTTGGCACAACCTGCCCAGGTAGAAGGCAGCACAATCCTCTAACACATCTCATTTTCCATTTCATTGTGGGATTTTCATTTGTTGTGCAATCAATCAGGCCCCATTACAGATAACCAAATTATTCCAAACTGCAAACCATCATAGCTTAACTTCCTCTGACTTACAACAATCGTTATTCTGTCATTTTTGAAACAGAAAACTGAAAACAGGAGAGGTTCAAGTCTGACAATGCATTTCTAGGAATGCATTGTCTTTAACTCCAGCTCAGTACATGCAGCTGTATGCTCAAAGGCAGCTTTTTGAAGTACCTGAATGTAAGCAGACATAGCACAGTGGGTAAATAAATGCAGTTACTGGGACAGAGCATTATACTCATAACAGGAGATTTTGTCCCTTTGTTGTTGGACTGGTGCAGAACAAAAATACCAGAATGAAAATTAAAAGCTTTTTATCTTCCTACAATTTACTGTATAGCCACTCTTACACCCAACTGTTATGGTCTAAGTATGACTTTTGGATGGTGGGATATTATTCAACTTTCTTTAGACTGCATTTCATAAACAACTTGGAGTTAGTATTATATCCCTTCATTACTCATATGCTGTTTTAGTACCATATTCACTTCAACATTCTCAACTTTGTTCAGTGGGAAAGTAACTATTTGTTGTATTAAGTATCTTAAACTGATGCTAGAAGATGGAAGGAAAAACAATTGATGCTCTTCTTCATGTTGTACCCTGATTTTAAATCATAGTTCTAAGTATTTCCACAGCTGTCAGGATGAACTCTGTTCCTTTATCAAAGCACACAGATACATTTACAGCAATCTTCTCACTCGCTTAGGAAAATTCATGGGCAGAAACACCACAGGAGCTTTGCCAGCCCTCCCCCTGGCTGGAGTGCAGTGATGTGGAATGAAGAGCAAGGTGTGTTCAGGAAGAGGAAGCAGGACCCTGGCATGGCAGGAGCTGAGTGTTGTGTCGCAGAGGTGAAGGGGCTCAGAGCTTTCAGAGTGAGCAGCTCACAAGGTTGGGTTCTCCTCCCACAGTGACACTGATGGTGCCTCTCCCTGCTCTGGCACATCTGCTGCCCCTCTCTGCTGATTTGCAGTGTTTTTCACATCCCTGCACACACCTGCCCCCTGATATTCACCCTTACTAGAGAGGCTGCTCCACCTTGCCTCACAGCAGCGCTCTGCCTGTGAATTTGATGATAATTAGCAGAGCAGGGAATTAAACAGTGCTGGAACTCCAGCCCAGCAGCCCCTGGGCCGCTGCCCTTCCTCCCACCCTCAGCTGTACCTGCACACTGCCACAGCACTGTGTGCTCCTTTCAGCCACATGTTCCAAATTTCAACTTTAGCATTGGAGCAGTTCCACTTCTCCTTGCAAACCTATCCCAGTGTTTATTAAAATTCCATTAATTACTATAAATTTCTAAAATGATGATGTATCATTTGGGCTCATTAGCCACCTAACATAGAGATAAAATTATCCTACATTAAGATAGCTTTTCACATTGCCATTGTTAAAAAATTATAAAAAAAATTCTATTTAGTACTTATTAAGACACATTATTCAGAACATCAGCTTGGAAAATTATTAGAAAAGACCCAGCACACTTGGCTTTTTTTAAACTGCAAAAAACTGTATTATTCTATTCTTTCCTTCATATATTATGTAGATAAGTATTCAAACTTGAAGATAAATAGTAAAATATTGTATTAAACTTTGTCAACGATTTAGAAAAGGGGGTAAACGTTTCACAGAATAGTCTAGGGCACAGTTCAGGTTCTACCTTACTTCAATCCCTGGAGTCTGAGCTAAGGACCATTACCCACCCAGCAGAGGTGCCTTGCACTCACATGTCATCCTCAAAACACTTGTAAGTGGCAGCATAGAGTGAGTCACACCCTGGGTCTAAGATGTTTAAAAATTGTCATTTTCTTTAAAACCAATTTTTAAAGAAAATACTGAAACAAGGCTACCATTTGAGAACATTTAAAGACAGGCTCGGTCTCTGTTAACAAGTGTGTTGTATAAATGTAGACTTGAAAATTATGTTTTTAAGCAGTTATTTACAGTCAATTATGTCAGCAGAATCAGGCCTGCAACACTTGCCTCTGGTTGGAAAATTGTTAGTGCACAGAAAAGTAGTATTTTTGTACTACAAAACCAACATTCCCCATTCTCTGTAACATGACACACATTGATAAGCCACAATTGACTGGAAAGGTACATTCTAATAGAAAAATATAGGCTTTCACTAACTCTTGCGAAAATAGATTTACATATAAATTAAATTTTTCTCTTGTCCAAAAAAAGCCTTCCAGAATTTTCAATTACAACCATTAAGATTTTACCATGTTCCAGCAATCTTTATTCAAGTAATTTTATTTCATTTATATTTTATCTTTATTAGTTTGCAGAAGTGAAGAATTTAGAAACATTTAATCAGATAATGTCTTCTGAACATGATTAGAGAAAAAAAAATAAAATCATGACAAATAAAACAAGTGTTTGATAAGAGTAAGCTTAGTGTTGTACCACACCTCAAAGCAACAAAAATTAGCTTCATGGGAGGCAGAATGTTCTGGGATAATCAAAGCTGAATTTGTTAATAATTACTCCCAGACATTTCAAGATTTACAAATAGACATAACACATTAAAGAGAAAAAGCAGACAAAATTTAGAGCTAAACATCTTTATTTGTTCTCCAGTGTAGAGAACCTAACGAAACCATGAGAAAGCAACACCCAGGACACTGCAAAAGAAGAAAACTCACCAAAATCTGCAAACACTGACTGTCCAACAACTTTGGCACCGCTGGGCATTTCCTTGCTTTTTCCAATTTTAGAGAAGTTCCCATCCTAGCAAACAGCACAAAGATGATGGAAAGACTGAATTGCAGAGTAAGTGATAAAAACTGACTTTTGAACCAAAGAAAATACAGATTACTAATGAAGGGCCTTAGTATTTAAGAGACACATCTCAGCTATGGAAAAAACTGCAGTCTTCAAAAATTGGGAGTGAGTTTTTGCATTTCTAATCCTTCCTGGACTCTTATGGAAATCCAGCAATAGTAATATTCAGACACAATTTCCATGTATTTTGCTGTGCTCTGACGAAGAGATTGGATTATTTCAGTAACATTATCTAAATGATAATTAAGTGATTATGAATACTACTGTGCATTTTTGCATACTGACACGTGAATTTATAGACATATGTGACATATAACAGC
This sequence comes from Vireo altiloquus, assembly GCA_013396875.1. Classification (NCBI taxonomy): domain Eukaryota; kingdom Metazoa; phylum Chordata; class Aves; order Passeriformes; family Vireonidae; genus Vireo; species Vireo altiloquus. The sequence continues at coordinate 1,242,391 of VZRF01010901.1, forward strand.
ACAACTGTTAAAAACATGGTCCTGATTTGCCTTCTAATTAGGAAATAAATTGATTTAATAGTAGATTTGGCTTAGAACTTTTTACTTACCTGTTATTAAAATCTAGACCTACAGAAAACAACAGTCCGTTATACCATCAGAAAGGTAAAAAGTGCTGGATTGTTGTTTGTCACAGACCTTATTGCAACAACAACTTAACAAAAGCAATTGCAAAAGCAATTTAAGAGCTTTTAATGGATCAGTGAAGGTATTTGTAGTTTCAAACACATGTACAAGCATTTCACATGTATGATGTATTTTACTGGGTTGATTGATTCCAAAGAACAGAATTCTTTCAAAAGATAAGCAAATCTATCAATACAAAATATATAATGCAGGATAATATTTACAATACAAGTCCAAAAGTTGTAAGAAAACTAAAAAAAAACCCAGTAATAGGAGACAGGACAAACACCTTGTGTACTTACTAACACTCAAGAGCCAATGTTTTTAAAGTTTACCTAAAGCTGTAAATGCAGGATCCATGACTCACTGCTTTCATTACTCTTGCCTGGTAGAAGATGGCCACGTTATCTCAGCCAAGATTCTGTTCTACAGTGACTCACTGTGATATGATGGATGCATTTTCAGGTAAACCCTCAAAAACTCATTCCTTAGCTAATAAGAAACACATTAAGCACTTTCTATTATCATAAAAAAGTGAACTTTTAGCTACAGTTCTTTTGGATAACAAGGTACAAAGGATGCCCCTGGCCAGGTCAGGCAATACAAAAGCAGAATATCAATAAATAAATAAATATTAATCCACTGATCTACAACTCCTCAACCCTGGAGTTAATAATTCATAATTTCAGTTATGATATTTAGCTAACACAGGACTTAGGATTCCCTCAAAGGTAGCTTGCACATGTATTCTAACAGTCAGAAGTGACATTTCGAAGCTGTCCCAGAAAATCTGACCCAAGACCATGACCTGGAGTCATGCATCTAATAAAGCTTACTTAAAAAAAAGAAAAAAAAAAAAGAATCGTTCAGACATCAACAATAAAACCAAACTGATCGATGTTTTATTTATAAATCACCATAAATGTCAGAGGATATCTCTGGGTTTTATAACTTGTCTGTGTTTCAACAGAATGGATATTTGTGTTTTTTCTCTTACCTTATTTACCCAAGTCTCAAACTGAATGGTTTTGGAATTTGGTGATGTGGTAAGGAACAAATCTGTGAGGAAAATATAAGAGAAATAAAATATTTAAGAGTAGACTACACACACAAATATTTGACCACTTAGTAAATAGATCTAATTTCGAGAACATTACTTATATTTTAGAAGTTATAAATATATTCTATTCTAGTGATGTTTAGAAGTATATCTATTAAGTAAGAAAGATTAAAAACACACCCCTCAAAACTATTTTCATGTCTTGTACTCTTCTGTTTAAATAAATATCAATAACTATCAACTAGCCTTTTATTTGGGATCTGTTGAATTAAGCAACAGATATGCTATTGACAGGAGAAGAAAAGTAGATGGAGAAATATTTCTGGCTTCCTATACACTAAAATTCTCTCAAACATCAAAACATGCAAAATAGAGCTTCAAAGCATTTATCTGGCAAGGCCTAAAGAGGAGCTTATTCACCACCATTTAGAAATGTCCTCAAATTAGGAAAATGGGAAGAAAAAGCTTTTATTAAAAAAAAAAAGTGGAAGATGAAGAAAAAATTAAGTCCAGTGTTAAGAAATCCAGATTTAAGAAAACTGCTCTTTTAAACACTTCTCTTTTGTCTCCTCCCTCCCTGAAATTTCAACTGGCATTCCTTGAGCTAGAACACAATGGTTACTTTGCAGGGGAAAAAAAAAAAGAAAAAGAGAATATTAATGCTTTACCCTGAGGTGTTTTACTGAATAAGCAGGCTGTACAGGGAATTTCAAATGGCACAAGAAGGGATGTTGTCTGCCAGTGAAAAAAACCCAGCAACAAACAACAACCACAAAATTATAAATGTCCCCACACCTAACAAGCAAAACCCAAACAAAAACCCCACATAAACACAAAAAACAACAAAGATTTTGCTTACAGATTTCCCTCCTCCCACAGCTTAAAAGCCCTAACATTTAATTTTATTCCTCTGAATATCTGAAATGGCCATTTGCTTTACAGCATACACATGAAAAGCATGATAGTGCACTTCATTGCAATGAATTACAGAGATACTTAAGGACTTCTTGAAGGTGAGACAAAAATAATGAAAATAATCTGAAGACAGCATAAAGGTAAGTTAGAAAACTTATATGTACTTTCAAATATTAACTTTACATCCAGAAGGAAGCTTGTGTAATACCATTGATTACTATCAGATAAAACCAGAAAAATATTAAAAAATCCAATACATTTATGGGAGGAAAAAGAGAAATGTAAAAACAGAAGCCTTAACTAATTTTCCTACAGACCAAAATGGCACTGTATCTTAGAAAAATGTTTTTGAGGTTTAAATAATTATTTCTAGTAGGGTTGTCCTTGCTGTACTTGGCACTGGAATGTGCAGTGAGCTCTGGGCTCTGCTGCACACAGGTTATGGCCCAACAGGCTCTGAAGTGCTCTACTGAAATACCAGCAAAGGGCAAGCATTTGATGCCAGCTGGGGCAGGCTGGGTGACCCTCAGAGCCATTCTGCCTGCACTGTAACCCTCCCCCAGCACCTCTCTGACTGTCTCACTGCAGAGATGACCTCCCACCTTCACTGCAGAGTCAATCCTCTCTCTGCTCAGTCCTCGTGCAAAGGGAGATCTCAGGGAGCAGTAACTCAGCACTCCCACTGCTCATGCCATGTTTATACAGATTTTGGGACTCTATCCCAGACTGAGACAAAGTGGCACAGCTGCCAACACCACACATAACTCACCCAGTGCCACCATGAAGTTTAGCTCTCAAGGCCTGAAGCTGAACAGCCCCAGCTCCCTCAGCCTTTCCTCATCAGAGAGCTGCTCCAGCCCCTTCATCCCTCATCTTTGTCACCCTCCTCTGGTCCCGCTCCAGCAGCTCTGTGTCTCCTCTGCTGAGGATCCCAGAGCTGGACACAGCACTCCAGGTGATCCTCCCCAGGGCTGAGTAGAGGGGCAGGGTCCCCTCCCTGAGCAGCTCCAGTGCTCTTCCTACAGCCCCCCAGGATCCCATTGGCCTCAGGGTCACCAGGACACGGTGCTGGCTCACGGACAGCCTGCTGTCCTCACCAGGACCCCCAGGCCCTTCTCCTCAGAGCTGCTCCAGGTCAGCCCCAGCCTGTGCTGCTGCTGGGGTTGTTCCTGTCCCAGGTGCAGGACCCTGCATTGCCATTCTCTCCAGCAGCTTAAGGACGATTACATTCAGCAATGTTCCTGTTTTGCACCAAACTCCTTGCTCAAACCAGCTTCTCTCTAAAGTCAGTAAATTACTTCTGCACTCTGTTCCCCTCCGTGTACTCCTCCGTCTCCTTTTTCCTAACTCGAGGCACACAGCATTCTACAGCACGAATGGAACCAACACAGCAGAGCAGTTCCAAGGCTGCTGTAATATCACACTGCACTGGCAAAATGCAAAGGCAGGCAAAGAGAGCAGATAATCTTCTAAAAATAGCATAGAGGGGCTGGTGCCACGCTGCTCCTACATAAAGACACAAGCTCTGATTTCCCATAGGACAACTTAATACAGGTACAGCAACACCACCTCTAGCTCTAGAGCCCTCTGAACCAATTCCACCAGTACCTTATTGCCAATTGCCCTCCATTTTATCCTTAAGCCTTTATAGAAGCAACATGCATGATTCTGGGATTAAACTCTCTTGCACTGCAACCAAATCAAATCATTACTATTTACAAGTAATTTTCCATTTTGATCAAGAATGTCAGAGATTTCAAACCAAGCAAAACAAAAGCATTCCTTTGCAACCGCAGTATAAAAAGGAAATGCAATTTAGACACTCCAAATAACCATTCACAGATTTGTATAATTCAGAATTACAAGTTTTTTCTCCCAAGTTTGTGAAAGAAATGTGTAAGAAAAAACAAGTCCTGTCTGGAACAGTGTTCTATGCCAGTTAGTTCCCAAATGGCATAAGGTAAACTTTCAGCTTACCTTATTTTATGATTCTTTCTGGTTTGATTATGTAAGTTTTTGACTCCAAGAGCATCTCAGAGAGGAAACAAGTAAGAATCTGTCCAATTTATAAGTATCTAACAGCCGTAGCAAAGAATCCTTGCAAGCATTTCCTTTCGAAAGGAATGATGTCCATGACATATCTCCCACCTCACTGCTACTCCCTTCCGTGTCTATTATTACTAAATTCTTAAATATCTAAGAGCTGCAGGAGAACAGATGGAGCCAACAAATACATTAATATCTGTATGATCAGTACTGGGGTTACACAACAATGAAGACACATACAGTTCTTTTCTACACTTCTTGGATTACAATACACTAATCACATTGAAAACTGCAACATTTCTGTTTTGCTTCTGGCTATATAAAGAATACTCAGCTCCTTTTTCCTACAAGGAATGCCCATCATATTACATACGCTCAGAAAAAGTCACTTGTCTATAGATATGCTGCACACTGCATTTGGAAGGCAGTTCAGGTTGCAATTTCAGCTGTAAGAAACAAAATCTATTCCATAAAGATCTCTAAGTCTAAAAAGCACAGACGAGGTATTGAGGGCTGTTCAAATTCTCATGAACCTAACAACAGCACAGTGAGAGATATTTCCAACCTGAGGTTATCAAATCAACTAATCTGGAGCTCAACAAGCAATTATTAACAGAATACAAAGGTGAGGGTTTCATTAGACAACAGGTACATGAAGGGATGCTAAAAACAACAGGCAGGGGGTACCTTTAACAGCCCTATGGTAATTGAAGATTCTGCAGATATACAAACAGAAATATGGAACAGGAAGAGGAAAAAAAATCAACTTTCCTGCTGCTGCTGTCAGAGAAAGTATATTGAGCTGGCTGGATGGACCACTAGACTAAGCCTGCAGGGCATTTCTTGCATCCTTAATTTGTGACATGATGGAGCAAAGATAAGGAAAATACTCGACAGTTGGGATGGGGGAAGATCTTGATGTCACATCCAGGCACATTTCCTGAGATGTAGCACCCACAGCCTAAGTGAATGGGTAGAAGTAAAAAACCAATACTGCCTGAGAGGAAACCTTTCTCTTAAACAAATGCAAAATAAAGTGTGTTCACATTTAAATACACTTTCCTATTTTGGATTTAACAGCCAGTGATTAACATAAATACAACATAAGTAATTGGAATATTCATCAACAAAATGCAACAGCCTGGGAATACAATAAAAAAGCATAGAGATCACCCAGCATTTTACATCTACAATACTGAAAATCAACCTAAATATATACCAAACACTTATTACAGAAGGTATCTGATAATGCTGCAACACAAAACCACTGTGTATTAGCATTTTACTCACAACTTACCCTAAAAAGGGAGGTGGTGAGCGAATTTGGCTATAATTTAATTTAACTGGCTTAGTAATAAGATGCTGCTATCCAAGCTCTGCTACATCTGATCACCAGTTAATATATATATGGAAAAACACTGAATTCAGCATTCATTCTTACAAAAAAAGGAAGAAGATTATTAGAATGTATGTTTCTGCCTGTAAAAGGGAAGCTATTCAAGTACTGTGTTCCAAGCTCCAGTAACCTAAAGCTTGTTATAGAGGAACCACAGCACTTCCATTCATCTTTACTTGACAGGATCAGGGAATTTTGACATTGTATCAACATATGGCCCACTGAAGACTGAAAAATTTCTCCCAAAAGCAACATAAAACTTGACTGGCTAGACTGCATTGAGTTTATTTCGTACATTTAGAACTATCCTGTATTGATGTCCAAGTCACCCCAGATACAGCCACAAACACTAAAATTGTAATTTGAACCCAGCACACCCCATCTTGAGCTAGCTACATTACATTTCTGGCAGTGGTTGTGCACTCTATCTAAAGGAGCTTTACCTACCAACCAATGTCTACAGTGGCTCACCTCGGGCACCAAGAGCTCAGCATTTGTGCCACTGGGCTCAATGCCACAGACCTGCACTAAAGATAATCAGCCACTGAGAACCCAGTGCCAAACTGATCCAAGGGCAGCAGCACCTCTCCTGGGGAGACAGGCTGGGAGCTGGGGCTCTTCTGGAGAGGAGAGGCCTTAAAGCTCCTCCCATGACATAAAGAGAGTGGGGGGGGAGCTTTGGCCAAGGACATGCAGAGATAGGGCAAGGGGGAATGGCCTTAAATGGAAAGAGAGCAGGTTTAGGTTAGAGCTAAGGAAGAAATTCTCCCCTGTCAGGATGGTGAGGCCCTGCACAGGTTGCCCAGAGAAGCTGTGCCTGCCCCATCCCTGGAAGTGTCCTAGTTTTGATGAATCTTTTAATCAAGTAAATAAAACAGTACCATTACAAACTCGCCCTGCTTCCACTGATTTTACTTACTAGAACTAGAAATTGCAATAAAACCTAGCTATACAGAACCTGCTCCAAGCTCACTTCTGATATTATCTTCTGTCACTTTTGAGTGTTGTAAAAAATCATACTATTTTTAGATGGAGCATTCATTTCACTAATGACTGATTTGACCTTTCTGTTTAATGTCAGAGGGCTTTATTTCAGAATAAAAACCCTTAGCATCTGACTGTCTTGAGAAGCCACCAGGGTACAAGCAACATTAAGTTACTGCTTGATTTCACATTTATTTCAGAAGTTTAAGTTAATAAAGGAGGGTGGAGAAGGTGCCCTTACTATAAACACTGTCACCATGGACAAGGCAGTACCCAACTAGAACATACATGTGTACACTCCCAACATGCCTGCAAACGTGTTCATGAATGTGGAAGAACAGCAGGGTCTGTGCATATTCTCTAACCAGAAGTTACTTTTGGAGGTGAATGTGCCTGCTTGTATCTATATGTAAATAATGTGCTGAATTCAAAATCTCTGCTTTGCAGAATGATAATGTAGCAACTGTATTAAAAACATTAAATGCTATAAAACCTAAGGCAAAGTAAGAGAGAACTTTCCTCTATTTACATCACAGATTGAACACTGGTAGAAAAAACAAGTATTTAAAACCGAAATTAAAAACATTATTTACAGTTTTTTTAGATGTAATGATACAGTTTTAGCTGTAGAATACTTCTAGTATGTACAAACCTAATCTTATACAAAAAAAGTTAGATATAGTCAGTTTTATTTCTTTACTACATGGAAAAAGAAAACAAAATCTTACAAGTTCCATGCTTCTGTTCAGAAGTTTTTCATTCAGGTAGAGAAACTCTCTACATGAGGTATTCAGACTTCTCAAGCTGGGATTAGTACTGGCCTAGAGCAAATGGAGTACTCTACTGCCTGGCTGAATGATTCAGCTTGTACAACAAAGCCATGAGTACGAGGACCAGTGCTAAGGAGCATGAGGTTCACTTCTACGAATTTTTGGTGCTAGTTACATGAAATAGTAACTTTCTCCTCTCAAAAACTTAAGCAAAACATAAGGATTTCATACATTGCAAACAAGCTAATTTGTGTTGGCAAAGTTTTAAGAAATATGCTTATAATAAGAGATTGTAACTTTATTGTGTTCAAATGGGTCTTTCAAAATTTATTAAGTTTTTACTGGAACTATTTAGTAAAACACGTGACAGACAATGATAAACAACATAACTAAGCACTAAAATCTCTTTCATTATTAAAATTACTGTAGAAGAGATTAATATATATTAATTTAAAAGCTTTGCTTAACTGTAGAACTTTAGATTTTAGCTTTAGATTTATGCTTCTGAATACACAGAGCAGGTGGACTACCCTTTTGGTTTTTAGCACTTCAAACACAAGCTTTCAGACAAAAAATGCTCTTTATTTGCAGAATAAGGGCAACAACATTGTTTCAAGGAACAGAAAATGGCAATTCTCGAGTGTGCTTTCAGAACTCACTTTTACATTCATGTTTTCTCAACAAAATGCTATTTAGGGCAGAACCAATTTACTTCTCACCTGTATTAAGTTATTGATTCCCATAAAAATATAGCATTATAACTCCCTGGTGTATATAATTATTATCAGTATCTAATTAAAAATTGCAAAAGGAATAGCTGCTGAGACACTTCATAATGGCAATTTTAAAATTAAAACTGCTAAGCAGATAGCAGAGATTATCGGCTCTTCTCAAAAGATTAGGAAAAAGAAGTTATACCTAAAGCTCTTTCTTTTCTCTAACACTCTCTACTCATCCTTTGGCTCTCTTTGTATGGAAAGCCATGAGTAAAGCCATTGGCAAAAGCAGCAGGAGGAGATGCAGCTAATTCCAGCTCTGGTTGGATTTTATGAGCAGGAGCTTTCTATGCTATCCAACACTGTGAAGGAACAAGTGGAGGAATGGGGGTGACAGGAGATCACATCACCCAGGGCATTTTTAATTAGACATAACAAGCATGTAAAGAGTTGAAGTGATGAAAACCAAACAAAACTTTACAGACTGAAGTCCTCTGAAATATATCCTATGATACATTTTTTGCCTTCAGTATTTGCTATAAACTCAGAGGTAAGCTCTGCTATCAGAGCTAAAACAGTTAAGAAATATTAAAATTTGTACCTGGTCAAGGAATGACACAGTGACATGGCTTTACTGAATATCTGCTCTGGGAGAAATGTAGGGGAGGGGGCAACAGCAGAGAGAACAGCTTCACTTCAAACATATACACACAACCCCCACAGCCCACCCAAGTTTTAAAATGTTACTCAGTTACTTTGTTTGCCAGTTATTTTAATAGTGAATAATTGCAGAATTACTGCAGAAAATAAGCTTTTCTGGTAATGAGCTGCAGGGAGACTGCCAGATTCCATGAGGAGGAAACTCACTGAAAATATGACCAGAGAATCTGACACCAAGCATTAGAGTATCTTCAGAATCCAGGTTGAAATGACTACAACACAAATATCACCTGTGATTTGAGTGATTGGTTTTCAAGAAGAAAACTATCTACATTTACACATTTAAACTGAGAAGTGGGAATCAGAAAGAAAACACATTGTGAACGTTCTGGTACATTAGGTTTCTAAATTCCCAAAGCAAAACAACATAAGAAAATTAACCACCAGAAATCAGTAAAGAGACTAGCAATTAGCTTACAGCAAGCTGTCTCTGACTAATGATTTTTCCACTTTAGTTTTCCCAAACCCAAATTTATGATTTTTCCTTCATTTTATATAAACAGCTCCAGAAATATCTCCAATTATACACACCATGTGCTAGTGTTTAACACAAGATCAGTTGTAAAAGCAGCACTTCCAAACTGTGGAATTGCATAACCAAGTGACACACAGAGTATTTGATACATCAGCTATGTTTCATAGCATTCAAGGATACACTGACAGATGTACAGTATGAAGTTACAGTGTGATTCACAGTCCAAGGCAGCTTGTCTCATGCATTTGAGCACTTGAAAAGTATTTGTAGGGCCTGACTTCTTGGTAGAGGACTTGTAACTTTGAATGCAAACAAATTTATGGTTTATTAATCCTGGTTTTTCCCCCAAGAAATCAGGAACTATATTTTTGGCCTAGAACGACAGCATTAGCTCTAAGTGAACATCTGACATTTTAGGATGTTTGCAATAAAAGTAATGAAGCTGGCTAATTAGAAAAAAAAAAATGACACAGCAAAATAATCACTATCCTAAAAATTTCAACCGTGACATTTTTAAGACAGGCCTCTTACTTGAGAATCCTGCTTTGGAAATGCTCACCTGGACTCCCTACTTCATAAAACACACCTGATGTTCATCTGTTCAGACAAGCCTATTATCAGTTTCCATATTCTTTTCCCAAGCCAACTGTTAAAAGGAGCCACTGATAAGTGTGAGTTATGTGAATTATGGGGCCCCCAGCAGCCCTGTCCTATAAGGGCCACCACATCTGCTCCTCATATTGCAGCCTCTCGGTGTCTGTACCAGTGCCAGTGATGGGAGGCTGCTTGAGCAGATCATTTCCACACATCCCTTCCCAACTCAGCCACTCCATGAACCAGATACTCCTCCCTGGAGCAACACATGCTTAATATGCATGCAGAAGACACTTAAAAGTTTTGTATCTAGTTTATCCATTAAGCACATACAGACCCTTTGGTAAAAGTTTTATAGTGCAAATTTTTGCATGTTTTTTATCAAATTCCTGGTCTAACTCAGAATTAATTACTGAGTTAATCTTTATAGGGAGCTGAGACTTCTGCACAAGGATGCTTTTCTTTAAAAGCAGCAGCAGCATTACTCTCTGAAACAGCCCAGTTTATCTCTCACCAGAAAGATTAGTATTATCTTTGTTGTGGTTAGAGGATTTTTGGATTATAAAATCCTTACACTGTTAGCCTTTCATGAAGCACTGTTAGGGATTAAACACATCTTTATGAGCAAGTTCTTGTATAATGAAATCATAACAATTCAACTTGGTTTCACCCAGAGCACGAGAAGCGTGGCAATTAAAAGCTCTGTTCTGAGTGTTTAATATCAGCAGGTTGAAAACGGGTTAGGCAATAAACTAGCAAAAAGCTTCTCAGCCCAGAGAGGATTTTTTTTTATGTCAAGCACACTTTAAATCTCCTAAGCTGTTTACAATGATAGAGTTGCCAAAAATAGCCCAGCTAAAAATCATCAAATTGGCTGCATCTGTTACAGAATACAAAGAGCCCCAAAATATTGCAGAATATTAGAAAAACCTTTTAAAAACCCTACCAAGAACAAATAAAATGGCATATCCTGGTGATCTATTTGTAAACAAATATCACTGCATCCATTTTAGGTGCAACTCTATCTTTATAACCATGAATGGTAGCATTGCCTGCGAGTAAACAGCCTGAATTTTTCAATGCAGAAGTCCCACAGCAGCGTCAATGCCAGGATTATTAAGTGTTTCGGACCACATGATTTCAGCAGGCAGTTTATTCCCCTGCATCTCGTCAATGCCTCCCTTTTAATTAATACAATTCTAGTGTGCACCAGGCCCTGTTCTTAATGAGGCTTTGTTCCAACTGAAGAATGGCTGTGTGGGTGAATACTGAGTCACAGGAATGCTCTCCTCCTCACCAGCTCTCCGTGAGCCAAGCCGTGCCAGGCTCCATGGAGAAACACTCTGCTTGTGGGCACACTGGTTAGCCAGCACTGCCTCTGCCCTGCCTGGCTGAGTGCATTTACCACCACAGTCCCACCAGTACTGCACACTAACTCACTTTTGTTGTTTTGCCCTTTTTTCCCCTTAATTTCTATCCCCTGACTGATGACTACATACGAGTCACTCGCCCAGCTCTGTACAGACACACAAATTAGAGCAGACATAGTGAGAACACTGCACAGGTATTTTTTGGAAGAGGCACAGTGAGACTCAAGGTACAATTTCATGCTTGGTTAAAGGCAGGCTACAACTGCTGCTACTAAAAGAGGAGTCAACCTTTTCCCTGTGCTTACATTGGCTCTGACAATCCTGCATGACGAGTTGGATCTACTTAATAACCCCAGTGACAATGCTCTGTGTTCCTCAGCAGCCCCAGCTCCAAACAGTTACTAGAGCTGATGTCAGGGCACTGCCATAAATGTGCAGGCAGGACCAGACAATTGGTGACTTTTCATTTTGGCAGGAAGCACTCTTGGAAAAACACATCAGTCACAAAATATCAGATATACTGATACTACTTTTCAGCAACATATGTCTTATTCCCAGTTAGCCCCATCTTCATAGAGACAGCAAAAATCATTCCCACCTCAGAAGTAAACCATTACTTTAATAGTACTGTAATATTTTCTCCAGTTTTCTTGTCAGAATGAATTATTTTCCTTACAACTTTCCCCAGGTTCCTGTAACATAACACTTCCCATAGCACTATACATAACACTGTAATGTGGTAGCTCAGCCCAAGGAGTCACAGCCTTGCTGCTACAAGCAAGTAAAAGTCAGGATCTTTATGGGAAGAGCCTCACAGAAGCTTCTACTCACATCTTGAGATATAAAAATAGATGTGAATCCATAAAAGCTCCCAGGACTACCCACACAAAGATACTGACTCTCATTTCTTTTTAATAGAGGAGCTTCCACGTATCAGTAGCACTAACTAAAACTCTTGGAACATTCTTTAGTCTGGCAGCTGTCAAAAACCTTAAAAAAATCGATCAGTGACTGATCAATGTAAGAAACTTAGACTTCCTGCCTTTGCTCACCTTGGAGTTTAGATTTCAACGTACTCAACTTAAAATGCTACCTGGAATACTCATCTATGCTCTTATGCCACTAAAACAAAATTCCAAAAGGCTTCTAGAGCTAAGTGTCTTAGAACTGGTTATTACATGACACTGATTACGGCAAGCAAGCGTATATTTAATTTTCCAGTTGGAATTTCCACTTGACAGCTTCACACAGCAATGTGCCAGAACTGAATATTAGTTTGACTGCATGCTAAAGCAATTAACTTAATCCCCAGCATTTATAAGCATCTTAATTAAACTTATAGACTCACTCCTGTCTCATTCCCATGCAACTAAACAGGAGAAAGATAAGCTCTCTTTCCAAAATTACCATATATGAATTGATGTACATTGCACATCTAGCAGAAGATAAAGCACTTCAGAATTAATTTAGTGTGTGAAGAAATTAAGTTTAGCACAATATTTAAATGTGCTTGGAAGTATCAGCCAGGTATGTAAGTGACAAAGAGATTCATCATGGTAACTGAATTTCATTGACAAAATACCCCAAACAAAATAAAGGAAGAATACAGTTAATTCTATCAGCGACAGAACTAACTGCAACAAAATAAGAGTAAAGTCATAACAAAATCTTGAAAAAAAATTTTAAGTCCTGTCTTAGAAACATTCTGTTGAATCAAACCATCAAACTATTTTCAGACTCAAGACAAAAAACTGCAGCCCTGATGCAGTTGCTAGCTGAATGCTAGAGTACAACATTGGGAAGAGCAGGAAACAACACTTTAAGGGTGAACACAACATTCAGAACAAGCAATAGTTATGATTGTCAAGAAGCAGAAAATGCAATTTGTTTTAAAAGTTGGTTTTTTATACCCCAGAATTTTCAGATTTTAGATATTAAAATAAAGTAATTAAAAAACCCAAATCAGAAGTAGCAAAATCATCCAATTACTGAAGGAAGCTGCAATACATGACATTGTATACTTAGTGATAATTATTTTTAGGATGGTATTTACCACTTCTATGACTTACCAGCAGTGAAGTCATTATTTAAATCTATGAAGGCATGAGAGTGTGGTATATACATTTTACTTTGAGTTTCCAATGCAGGATGCCATGACAAGTTCCTACAGACAGGAATAAAAAGCAATACATTTCATCGATGTGTAGGGACTGTTAATCATGATAATACAGCTTAAAAAATTGTGAAACTTTAAATAAAATTGGACAGAAATAATGTTCTCCTAATGCTAAGATAAAATTACTATTTAGCTTACAATATACTAAGTAACTCAAGTAATTGCTTGAAAAGTTCCACAGAGGATGATTCACAGCACAGGGGCTTCAGATCCATTTTATTAACTTTCTCAGGCAACTTTTTTTTTGCACAGAACAGTATCACTACCCACAAAGTTATAGTCAGTGCCAAGGCTCCAACTGTAATGCAAATCCTGAGACACTGATCCCTGCTCTTCCCTCCTCAGGCAGCCTGGCTTGTGGAAGTACTTCTGGAATCTATTTTCTGATTAATAAACATGAGCAGAAGAGAGCACATGCTGTTAGAGAAGCTCATGCCTGCTGCATATAAATGCACTTTATTTCACCTCACTAGAAAAATCAACATATGAATTAAACCCCCCCATTATGATGGGCTGCTAGCTAATTATGTAATTTCCCAAGCAGGTGATACCTTTATTTATTTATTTATTTATAAATAGATACGCCCTGCTGGTTTCTGTTCTAAAAATCGCTGAACTTCCAGCAAACTTCCCTATTAGCAGTGATCTGAAGTGCAATAAATCCTTCAAAAGTCACAGTGGCTGAATCATCAAATCTGTGACTTTCAGAACCCTTAGCTAAAACAGCAAAATCTCAATGTGCATTGTACAACAGAAGGCACAAATATTACTGCTACTAGTCTGGAATTACTTTATTTATTCCTGTGACATTATATACACATTACTGAAGTCCTTACATTCAGTGACTTATTTTATGGTAAGAAAAGAAATAATATTCTGATTACTTTCCAGAGATCATAACCAAGTCTTAGAAACATTAAAATGCATCACTTAAAGAAATAATTAAATATTTTCTCTAAGTTTTCCTATGTCTTAAGTCTTGAAGATCACCAATTAAGTTCGTCATACAGGTCTAGAAAAAATCTTAAAACATTTTAGATTAAAATAAAAAGTGCTTTTCTAAACAGATGACAAAGCTGTTTTCCATGTACAAGACATGGCTTATGCTGTTACCTATAGACTCAGGATTATTTTGAGCTATGATGAATAAGTTTATCTGTATCTTGATGCTCTTGAAAGGATTTTTCAACAAAATGAAACAAATCTGTCCCATTTTTCCATATCCTCAAAAGCTCATACAATTTATTTTATATACAGTCATTGAAAAGTGTTCAGAAACATCCTTATGAATCTGAAATCTGTTTGATAAGCCACCAGTACAAGTATGGTGATAAAATTCAAGCTGGGATTAATGAACAAAACCACATTGCCAAGAAAGGCAGAGTTTCCATGGACACATTTAAATGTTATTTATCCTAGGAAAGGAAAAGAGCCAGTTAGGAACAACAGGTATAGGCTTTCTTATTTATTTTCAAATGACAGACTTAAAGTTCTTTGGCATGCTGCCCAATACTAGAGACATTGCTACTCAACGTTTTTTGGTTACAGACTGGTTCTTCTGAGCCAGCAGAGATACAGTCTTTTGTTATGCTTTGATTTCAGCATTCCTAGCCAAAACAGTTAAAAATAATCCTTTGCACAGTCCTTGTTAAGCATTTAAGCATGCCTTGTATCCCAGCATTTGATAACTAGTCCCATTCTAGAGATCTCAGGGCTACCAGAAATTCTAATAATGAAACTTAGTCCCCTTTGCTGCAACCTCATCTCATAAGACTTCAGTCAACTTCTATCTGCCTAAGAGTGGCCTGAGGCACTCCTTAAGCCAAGGATGTGACACAGAGAACATTGCTTGCATGCACACTCATGTTGCTACTTAGTCATCTCTGCTTTATGTCACTTCATAAATCTCTTACCCTTTATTTTCCCTAATATAGATAATTTAATACCTTATATCCTGCACTTCCCATGCTTTTGATTTCCTATGGTGTCCGACCTTCCCATTACAAATAATTTCCCAGATAGATGAGAGCTGTATTTTTTTAAGTTTACCTCAAACACTTGCATATTTTTCTTTTGCCATCACTTTAATTAAAAGATCTGTTTCAGTAATTCTTGCATCATCAACCTGCTACTTTATCTATTAGACTGAAGGCAGCTTTTGTACAGCACAAGTTCCATAACACAGATTATAATACTAAATATCAAAAGCGTACTAAAAAATTGAGACTATAACTTCTCGGAACTAATTGTTCCAAGAAACAATTTTCCTATTTCTGATGTCAAATATCAGGGTTCTGTTGTCTCAGCTCTCACGGAATGTCTACTTAAAATGCCCTACAAAATAACACTTCAAAGATCAGATGCAGAGTGCCACTGAATGTTTGATGATGCAATGACAGAAAGAAGATTGCCATTTGCACAGATGAGTTGAACAGCAATCTTTAATGACAAGTGGATGCACAGTGCCCAGGTCAGCAAGCCCATGGTGACACGGAAGCCCTGAGCTTACCCGCCAAGCAGGATCTGCGGCTTGCTCGAATCACTTGTGACACCAAACACATCAGGAATCAAGTCACCATTAAAGCTGAAAATGGAAAACAATGTCAGTACCACCTCAGTCACTACAGGCGCTCAAACTACCTCTTCCTAAAATATTCTGTACTTATACATCTTCCCCCTGAGCCATGAAGTACTCTCAGCTGGGAGTCCGACCTGAATTTTGGCTCTTGTCTGAGTTGCTGGTAGCAGCAAAGGTCCATCAGTATTTCAAACTCTGCCTGTGCTTTGGCTTTCCAGATCTACTTCCCCTCCACTTTTGTTCAGCATTTCACACAGAGGCAAGCACATTGTGAAAGGGATATTTGCTCATTTTGGTAAGCCAATAAGGTTTCTGCTTTACAAAATTCACTGAGAAATGAATGGCTTTTTTTCTGAATAAGTCGGATTACTGAAATTAAAGAAATTAAAAGATCATGTTTTTACTATTGCCAGGATAATATAATATAGAAGACTTCCAAAGATAACTATTTTGGTTCATCATCTTTTGTTAGATCAGTTGACATTACACAAACCACACTGTTCTTAAAAGATAAAGAGCATGTGTTTCAAATTCTAACATTAAAACATATTTAAACCGCTCTTAGTCACCACTGTAAATATGGTTTTCTAAAAAAATAGGTCATACTTACTCCATTACTAGAGGCTCATCATGAAAAGTCTTATTTAACACAGTTTTATGGTTAAGATCTGAAAACAGAAAACATTAATTTGATTCAGGTACCAATTTATTCTGACATTTACATTTTCAACTAAGACATAATTCTTCTACTCATTTAAAACCATCAGTTTTATGATTAAAAAAAGGCACCACTTAGTACAAACAACTAAATGGCTTCCTGAAATTTTGCAGGAAAGGTGAGTTACAGTTAAAATACTGAAGGGCTGTTTCCTCTCTCCACTAAACTCCTCAGCAGATTATTCCAAGTAGATCTTTAGTGAAACTTTTTTCTGTGTATGACTGCAATCACACAGATACAGGAAATCTGAAACATTTGGGATGAAGACAGGCTAAAAGTTTAACATTGTATGTTGGACTTCTGTTTAATGTTTTGTCACTGTGAAAACATTCTTAATTATACACACTGAGTATTTGAAATAAGCATTAAAGGTAGACTTTTTAATTGGGAGGTGAGGACTAAGTTCCAATCAGCTTATCACCTTAGACTTCACTTTTACCTGTAATCCAAACTCCTTTCCAGATTATTCCCATTTCCCTCCTCTCTCCATTATGTTTGTCTTCACAATTTCTGCATTTTATACAACAGTCCCCTGCTACTGACTGGTCTGTCACACTTCTATTACCCAAGGAGACACTCCATACCTTCCCAATTGCCCCAGCACATACCAACCACTGCCCGAATTTTTAACTGACTCCTCTTCCATATGGCTCATTTGTGCTTCCCTCAGCATTTGGGGCTTTTTCCGAAGCAAGACAGAGTAACTTAATCCAAGTCCTCATATTCTCCCCAATACTAGAGATATCTGCTATTCTCTTAATATTTGATCCATTGCACTTTTCCAGGTTGCTTGTTTCAGCTCTGATTAATGCCAGAAGCCATGGTGTCTAAGGCAAAACTGCCTCACCTCTAACTATGCTTTAACACACTTGTTTACAGTAGTGATTATCCTTCAGTGGTTTTTGTGGACTTAAAGAGTATCTTCTTTTGCTTATCTGTCCTTGCTCAAACCCTAAATTCTTCCGAAAACCCTTTCCTAGCAAAGCCAACAGAAAACAAAAAAAGAGACCTCAAGAGTTCACACAGTCCATGACTCTACCCCAAGACAGGATCAGCTATACCTGAACACTGCAAAGAGACTCCTGAAAACTTGATTCTAAGGTTCTTGAAATCTTGCAGCAATAGAGACTCTACAAACCTCTCTTCCAATACCCACTTAGTG
Organism: Vireo altiloquus; assembly: GCA_013396875.1. Taxonomy (NCBI): domain Eukaryota; kingdom Metazoa; phylum Chordata; class Aves; order Passeriformes; family Vireonidae; genus Vireo; species Vireo altiloquus. The sequence goes on from VZRF01010901.1 coordinate 1,260,236, forward strand.
TGTCACTGTCTTTTAAGAACTTGGTTTAACATAAGTAAGTGTTGTATTACTGTTAGTAGGTTCAGGTATGCTATTTTCAAAGTCAAAGCCCTAAAGTTCACACCAGATTCTCTGTGCCTTTTAAACTGAAGATAAATCTTTTGAGATAGTCTTTGTGAAGCTGACATGCATGACAGGGAAGCCATGAGAAGCAGCTCTTCAGCTAACAGGTACTGCCAAATTAGAATAATGTTTGGTTATATCTGTTGCATGATATAGTGCAAGCATTTTAGCATTGTTCTCTTTCATTAATTATTGAACACAGTTTAACAGCAAGATAATATATGGGTGTGAAGCTGAATAGCTGCTAATCCCTATTTTAGTTGTAATAATAATCACTACACTGTAAAAATGAGTTGTAACTTCTTGACAATACTTTGAATTAAGAAGTCTAACAATCTTATTAAGAACAAGGCTCAGCAACTCACCTAACGTTTGGTTGTGTCCCCAGAAAATAAACACTGAAAGTTCATCTTTGACGTGACTTGGGGCCTGGGTAGTGAGGAGGACATCCATTTGGGAATCTCCATCATAATCTCCAGGAACTACACTGGTTATGGTGACACCAAGGGATCTGCAATTAAAAACAAAAGCCCCCACATGCAAAGAATTGTAAAAAGGTGTACATAAAAAAAGCACTTATGTGGCCAAAGGCTTGCCCAATTATTATTAGTTAGTCCAATACAATACTACGCTTCCACATCCTGGTTTATGATCAAGTTCTTATCTACTGCAAAAGTATCTCAAAATCAGACACCTGACAGGTCGTCTTTGTTTAAGGAAAATGATATTTTAACACTAAACTTCAGCTATCAGGCATTCTTCAGCCATATCCTGTTTGTTAATGCTATCTACACTTCATTAAATCCTTGCATTTGCTGTAGAACCAGTCCTCCAAAGTGTGTTTGAGTGAGCAGGATCTTTTGGTTGCATTCCAAGAGCAAGAACATAAAGCGACAGGAGCTGTTTAAACAGCAGGAGTCAGGCACAGGTAGATTTTCAGAAGACAATGCCATTTCCTCCTATCTTCTGCCAGCTCTTACCACTCCTCCCTACCTTTGTTTGTTCTTCCTATCTTTTTTTATTTCCTTACCTACTCAGACTCTGCTTTACACACACAAACACAGATCACTGTTAAGGATTAAAAGCAGATAATTTCTAATGCATTAAGCAAATTAGTTCCTTCCAAGACAGGAGGGAATAAGAAAAAATAAAAATATGTAGAATACAAAAGATGAAGGTGAGCTATAAAAGCAATTTAACTTTTAATAAATATAATACTATTGGTGAGCATTTAAGCATTATTCATAAGCAATAACTGTAATAGTATTATAGGATATTAAAGCTAGACATATATATATGCACATAAACAGATTGGTTTATATTTATTAAAAATTGATAGTTTTTAAAAGGACACATGTAAACTTGAGAAAGGAACAAATCTCTACACAGAAATACCAGAACACCATTTTTCATATCTCTTCTAAAGCAGATGACATTGGCTGGATTCCATTAGTAACTACAACGACAGGATGAATTTCCCTGAAAACATGTCTTGGGATTGAGACTAAAGCCACCCACCACAAAGACCTATGTATGATATGGAATGACAGTTTGCTTCACTAAGAAATAAAATCCTAAAGATCCAAATCAACTGCAAAAATATTTCAATATATGAGTATTTTAAATACTACTTTGGGGACAAAACCTAAACCATAAAAATTCCGTAAGGGGTGGGAAATAACACTTATTAGTTAACAACATGAATGACAAAACCCATCTCCAGAAATTCTGTCATCTGACCAACAAAATCAAAGCAAAACAAAAATGTATCAGGAAATGAATCAGGAAGTTGGTCAAAGACCTAAAGCTCTAAGGGCAAGCTGAACAAGAGCACAGACAACTGCAGTCAGTTCCCACTGAGTGCACAGAGGCACTTTCAAGGAGAACAGCCTTAGGTTCACTCAGCGTTGAATATCCAGACTTACTTCATTGGTAGCTTTACACGGGGCTTGAAGTAGGGTTCCTTCTGGTCAGCCAAAAAGATAACCAACTCATTTCCTGCCAAAATAAGCAAGACCATGAGCAACAGAGGAAGATTACAAGTGGCTTATATACAAACCCAATATTTAAACAACTGTGCCACAAATGACCATTCCCCTCAACAGCAAAAACTTTGAAAGATGTCCCATACCACTACTTCCTTCTCATTCAAAAGGAAGGAAAAGGAGCACTTCTTTAACCCAACTTAAAGCCAACTGCATCTCAAAGGAATGCTAATATCATGAATCTTCTTTGGGGGTTTAGTGTTAGAACTTCCTCTCTGTTATTTTTATCGCATCACTTAAAATAAAACTTTCTGTAGTGAGTTAAGAAATATTACATTTGGAAAAGTAATAGGCAGCATTTCCACAAAACTAATTAAAGCTCAAAAGCTAATTCAAATTAATTCTTTTAATACTATGTCTGGCACAGCAGGATCTGATACTGCTTTCCCACGTCAGCTGCCAAAAGGACTTTAAAGGAAACTCAGAAGTTACTTGGTTCCCTGCAGCAGCTCCTCATTTAGAGGCAATGATACAAGCAAATATCATTTCATTATTTCAGGACAATCTAAATAAAAGCCCGTATTTTTTGTTGCAGAAATAACTGAAATTCAGGCAAGAGAAAGAGGAATTTTAATCTCAATTATGAAATGAAATTTGCAGTCAGTAAACCACAATACACACGCATTTACTTCTGCGGGTAGAACAATAGCTCACAGTGAAACAATTGTATTTTTTCTTTCTTTCCTTCATTCTCCAATAAACCCACCTGCAGCATCACAAACCCATTACCTATAAAAGAATAATCCTAAGGCTCCAAACTTGAGCTACCACAGTACTTTTTAGGAGCATTGCTCAGTGGCAGAGTTCAGAGCTGTGAAATAGCAGAATACAATGCTCCTCACTAAGAAACAGAAGACAGCTGCCACAAAGCTATAGAAGAGAAGGAGAATACATCACCACATGGGTAAATGAAAGAGAGCCCTTTCAGAGAGGCCAGGGGAGACCATGTGGCAGGGATGGGACACACTCCTGGATGAGGGAAAGGCTTGGCACACACATTCCTGCAGGAGGGAAAGGCCTGGCACACAGCATGGGGCAGGAGTGTGCTAGCTGCCTCAGCTTTGGAGAGCACACCTGGGGGTTGACTGCTGGAACCTGTTAATTCCCATCTCACACCACACACTCTCACCTGCTTTTTTATCGGCTATTTGGTAAGGTAATGATGAGGATGAAGAAGGAAATATGTTTTTACACGTACGAGGTTCCAAGTTAGTTGCAACACTGAGAAATGAGATTTTTTGGTCATTTAAGATAGATATATAAAAATTTCAGCTCAGTGCTTATCAAGAGTCAAACCAAATCAACTACTAAAAATTATTACATGAACAGAAAACAGCATTACTATGCCACTACATCAATCCTAAGTGTTGTTTGCAGTTCTGTATTCTTTTTGAGTTGAGAGAACAGTAAGAAAGGAAAACAGTGCATTGGAGGGCGTGAAAAAACAGGAACAGTTTCCATACAAACAACAATTATGTAGATTAGAGGTCTTCAGGCTGAGTATCTGTGTGACATATAGCAGATATCTATCACACATATATATATCTGACATAAATACCACAGAAGCTTCCCAAATTTCCCAATGAAACGCAGCAGGTGAATTGAGGAATAGATCCCTCACTGCTCAGCACTACCAGCAGAGGCATCAAACATAACCAGAAGGTGGTACATTAAACAAGCAACCAGCATGAGCTTCCCCACTTACCTGTTACCTGCATAGACTCACAAAACAGGTGAGTGTACGCACAATTCCATTTATTTGTACATTCTGAGTTTCAAAAAGTGACTAAACCCAGAGTCCACTAGCACTTTTGAATTGGTCTTGCAACAGGATACCTCTGGATCTATATTACCCCTTACATTCAGCTAATTTACCATTTTTAACAAAGGTATGGGCACAACCTGCTTTTCTTTTATGCATCTGAGTATATGGAACACCACTCTCGTTCAACTGAAGCAATGCAAGATCAGAACAATAATAAACATCCAGCAAAAGGCCCAAGACACCATCCCCATTTCCTTACTAAGGGTCAGGATTCTTAGGACTGGGCTGCTTTACAGATGCCTGTTCCTCAAAGTCTCGTGTCATCTCCAGTGCTCATGTCCTCACACTGTTTACAACTGGCTGCCATTTATCCCACCAGTCAGAACTCTCTATTACCTTTTGTTTTGAGGGCATTCTGTAGTTACTTCTTGTCAAGACTTAACTTATGAAAAAAAATGTTTTGAACTAGGTTATTTCAAGCTGATTTTTACAGTAAGTATCACATAGGAAAATGATTTATCAAGTGCTGCTATAGAGACAAAAAGAATTCATGAATCTCTTTTCTGAAACTTATAACTATCCACATTTTTATATGCACTCATCTGAAAGATAAGAAAGTAAAAATTAAATCTGTTATCATGGACATTCATTTTAAATCTAACTGTTTTTTCAGTAGATGAGCCAGTGGAGCATTTCCAGGGAGCCATGCATTTCAATAACTCAACTAGATGGGAAAGTTACTCATGCTTTACCAAAGCTACTTGGAGAAACATTTCTGAGATTGAAAGAATAAAACAGGTGAGTCTCAGAAGAAATTTATTATCTTAATGTGCAGCTTCAAGAAAATAAAATAGTCCGAGATTAATGTCTGCAAATAACACTGAACACTGAAAATAAGCCCTGATTTGAGGTCTCCTTATATCTGAAGCCTTAAAGAGAAACTTATGGCAGATGACAGCTGTGTGTAAAAAATTTCTCTACCCTGACACTTTACCATAATGTTCAAAGTAGGATAACGTGCAATTTATCCTCCTCTGTGAAACGCTCATCTCTGTTTCCAAAAAGATTGTGAATGCAGAAAAAAAACCCAATGTGTGACCATTCAAGTTGTAGGATGACATCTCTAAATTATTTCACGATCATAAATTCAACTTTAAAGCAAAACACGCCCTATATGAACACTTATTCTAGTGCAAATGGAATACATCGTATTCCACACAGGAAATACCTCGGGAGCAAAGCACCTGTCAGTTTGATCCTGCAAACAATGTTGTGCTCAGTGCGCCGGCCCTCGGCGACACAGCCCCGGGTAGCAAGGCGGTGCTCGGGGAGAGAGCGAGCAGCCGGTAGCCCACAGATCCCCAGGGGGATCAGCGAGCCCACCTCCTGCTCCTCGCCGGGCAGCTCGCACCGGGAGCATCGTCCCGCACCCCCGGCCCCGCGGCAGCCGCTGTCACCCCGCGGGGCTGCCGGGACAGAGGGGCGGCGGTACCGGAGCTGTCCGCGCCCCGCCGGCCCCGGCTACTCTGCGAGGGGACGAGGAGCCCAGCTCGCACCGGCTGTGCCCCCAGAGCCTCCCGGGCCTGCCGCCGGCCCCGGCCGCGCACTCACCGCCGCGCAGCACGAACAGGTCCGTCTGCTTGTCCGAGTTGAAGTCGCCGAAGGCCGCCAGGGTCCCGCGAGCCTCGGGCCCGAAGAGCTGAGCGGTCACATTCTGCAGGGCGCGGGCGGGCCCCGCCAGGAGCAGCAGGGCCAGGGCCAGCAG